>MU674309.1:178288-199823 GCA_026770625.1 Nicotiana glauca | reverse complement strand
GGGGGGGGGGGGGGGGGGGGGCTAAAGTGCAAAATCAAAATCTGCAGAGATGCCTTACTTACTTGCCTATAAAGGCATCATTTCCTTGCTATTTGAGGTCAGATTAGAAAGAACAAAAAAATTCTAAAAATTGAGAGGAAGGTTTTAGAGCCTAGAGATTTCGAAAAAGCTAAAAAGTACAGAGAGGGAAAGAGTTAAAAATAGGGAAATACAGGCGGCTAAAAACTATAAAAATCTCCCTGTTCTATTAGAAAAACTCCTAAAATTTTTGAGATCCCCATTCTAAAATAATTCCCGAACAGCTGAAGTTTAAAATGAGTTGAATCAGTTGGTATTCAAGTTTTTTGGTCCATTTCTGGTTGAATTTTGATTGCTGAGTCTTTGCTGACGTTGTTGTGGATTCAAACCTATTTTAAGTGATCAATTTTGGGTCGATTTTGCTGCTGAAACACTGGTTCTGTTCATTGCTACTGCTGATCACCATCCCTGTTTTCTTTCAAACTTCCAGGTACATTTTTAGCTCATTATAGAAGGATGATTGCTGAACATGTAGTAAATCTGACATTCAGATTAATGAGATGCTGTTTGGAACTGAATTTCTTCCCTTCTTTTATTTGTTCTATATTCTTAGTTAGACTCAAAGCCATGGATATTAATTAGGATCTTCCCATTGAATTTGGGGTGTACAAAATGACTCGATGTGGTACTTTTAGATCTGTACTAATAAAATTTTGATTTTATTTATTCATCTTCATGTTTCATGTCATTTCGATTTGAATTTGTTTAAGTTTAACAATTCAGGCTGATTGGACTGTTAAATATGTTGCTTTAGAATCATGTTTAAGTCTAAAAACAATGAGTATTATTGTTAGCTTAATTGTTTTAGGTTGATATCTATTTAAAGTCTGCTTGATTTCAGCTGTAACCAGTTGATGCCTTTGTATAATATATGTTTTAGTTTATTTAGAAAAATGGAATACTATAGATTGCTATATAGGGTTCACATTCATGCCTCAACTCATTTTTTTTCTTCAGTAATGGTTTGTTTGCTCAAGTTAAAGCATGTGTATTACTTTATCGGGCCATTTTTTTTAATTATGAAGGCTTTTGTTGTCATATGGGTTGGATCTAGGACCCAGCTGACACTTAATTCAAATAGGCCTCATTTGAATTGGGCCTGTTTCGAGTGCAAATCTTGCTTTGATTTATTTTGATGATGTTCTCATTGGACATGACCCATTTAACATAAGTCTGATTCTAGTTATTGCTGATATTTGACACATGGGCCCTTGAATGGTATGCCTGTATGTGTCCCCTTCTAATGAATTGGGCTCATCCTTTAGCCTATGGTTCTGAAGGACCTGGACCAATGTTTCTGTTGATTAATAATATTGTTTAAAAGTATAACGTATGAGTCTTGACTTCCCAAGTTAAGTGGCAGATTCGAGCTAAGGACCTCTTCAAATTGAAAGTGTCCTTGCTCGAATCTGGACTTGAGCTTGCAAACCCAAATTTGCCGTTCTTTAATATTTCTTCTTGCTTAAAGGGCTGTAGTTTGTTTGTCTTGGACCTACCCCCTTTTTCCTCAATAAATATTTTCTCATGCAACAAACTTTTAATTAATTAGCCTTTAACCATATCTAATGTTAATTAGTGAAGCTCTTTTATTAGAATGGAGGAGGATCATAATAGATGACAATAGTTCATGGACTTTCCGAATATTAGTTAGGACATCCTTTAAAATAAAGTTGAGGTGCGCCGCACCAAATGAAATCACAAATTGTGTGGACCTCTCTAATTATGTCTTTAAAATACTTAGAACTCGGGACGTGCCATTTAGCGAATTTTCATGGCCTCCCGCAAAGTTAACAATGCGTTAGTTGCTTTAGGCGCGTTATATAATAATTTTACCTCGGGTGTGCATTTCATGTGACCCAAATCCAAATCCTAAAGCGTTGAATAAAATGTGTTTTAGATTGCCTGTGCATTTCATGTGACGCGATCCAAAAATATGTTTTAGACAATGTTCAATTTTCCTTAAAATTAATTAAAAGTGGTAAATAATTTAAAATTACACTATAGGTTGAACATGTATTAAAATTAGATAATAGTCCAGTTATGATAGTTTAAGCAACTATGCTAGAACCATGGAATACGGGGGTGCCTAAAACCTTCCCCCGGGTTAACAGAATTCCTTAGTTAGAATTTCTGGTTCGCAGACTTCACATGGAAAGTAGAAATTTTCCTCGATTTGGGATTAAAAATAAACCAGTGAGTTGGGACACCATAAACAAATCTATCCCAAGTGGCGACTCTGATTATTAAATAATCCCATTTCGAATAATACCACTTAAAGTGAAAAAACTCCCTTATACACTATCCTGTCGGGGTGGTGTAGGAAAAAAGGAGGTGTGACAGCTCTGGTGACACTGCTGGAATTAGAAACCCAGAACTTCGGTTCAGGGTTTAAGAATTCGAGCTTAGAGTATCTGTTATGATTGGCTTTATCTGTTATCTGATTTTCCTACATATTTCATGCTAAATGTGCTAAATGCTTTACAACTTTAATATTTGTTGAATTGTATATATAAATTGCTACGAAACCCTTCCTCTCTCTGAGTCTTCTACATCATGGAGAAGGGTGAACTTTGTGTGACTTCTCTTCAGTTTAGAGTCTTATCCCATTTAGAACGAGGTTCGGATAAGTTGATAAGCCGGCAAAGTTTCTGTATTCCCGGTACGTTGCCCCCCCCAGCTCGAGTTGTCCGCTCTGGTAAGCCAGGTCTAGCACAATAAACCCAGGTTTTAAACCTAGTATAACAAAGCCTCATACCGAATCCCTAGTAGGAACGTTTGTTTGCATCATGTGCATTTGACTTAGGGGACTCAACACAAGGGTTGGGTCCGTCTAGGACAGGTGACCTGAAATGAAAAAACCATCACGATGCATCTTACTTGCTACTTGTGCATTTATTTGCTTCGGATCTGCATGTTGACTGGCTTGTAAATAATAGGAGAGAGTTGAAAAGAGAATAGCGATGTTAGGATAATCACCTGTTTTGAAAAAACCAATACCTAAATAGTACTGAAACTCTGCCGGATTTTTGAGAAAATAAAAGAAAAGAAAGGTTTTTCAAAAAATATTGGTTTGTCAAATTTGCCTGAACTACGCCAGTTTGATTCCCACTGGATGTAGGATACGTAGGCAACTCTCATCGGGTCCAACTTTCCTTTTTATAAAAATAGCCTAAAAACAACAAAAATTTTAGTTTTTGTCACAAATAAGTCAGGTGATGCCATTCTAGTCTAAAATAAGCCGAATGTACCCAAAAGGGCATCAGAAGGCTGTTTTTGCAAGAACGGTCACCTTGGATCATTTTTAACGGTTAGCGGGCACAACCTTAAAATGTTCTTTCCCGAAGTGCTAAAAGGCCGTATCCGCAAAGTCGAGGTTTTGTTTTTGAAATTAAAATTTTGAAAAGAAATGATGTTACTTTTTTCTCTTGGGTTAAAATAAGTCTTTAAATCACCTTAATAAATGTGCAGGATGAGCACGAATGAAATTGGATCCTTCACATTCCTTAAGGAGAAACCCTTGAAGCTCTATATGTGGTGGAATGATCTAGAAAAGGGCAGTAGAGAAACAGTGGTCCTGGGAGATCTCATCGGACTATTGAACGTCAAGCCAAGGTTGAACATAATTGAAACTTTAATACCTTTCTGGGACCGGACTAGCAATGTGTTCCGTTTCTCTGACTTTGAGCTCACACCTACATTGGAGGAAGTTGCGGGTTATGAGGGCCTTAATGGAAATCTTAGAAGCCGATATCCGTTGGCACCAAGGCCAATATCTCCACATAAATTTCTGAATTTACTGAGTATTAGTCGGGATGTTCAGGACGGAAATCTAGCAGAAGGGTATTGCGCAATCCATTTCTTGTACCATCGATATGTTAATCCCCGAGGTTTTGAAGAGCCAGACACTGGTCTAACCCATGCCGGAAATAAAGACAAATGGGAGGCAGGGCAGGGTTTAGCTTTCATGGTAGCCTTCTTGGGAGTTATGATCTATCCACGAAAAGATGGGAATATAGAGATAGGTCTTGTGGGAATGATCAATGTTGCAATCAAGAAAGCCAACAACACCGTGGTTCCTCTGATCGTATCTGAAATCTATCGAGCCTTGACTATCTGTCGGGAAGGGGAAAGTTCTTCCAGGGTTGCAATTTGTTACTACAATTATGGATTCAAGAACACCTCTGTCACCGGGTTGGGTACATGAATTATGGTTTGATCGGGTTGAGCTGCATTGAAGAATTTGAATACCGGGTAGTAGGTATTGAATTCCCTACGGGTACTGAAGGTTGGCTTGAACATCTGAGATCTTTGACTGCCGATAAAATTGAGTGGGCATTTGGATGGCTTCCTGCCACCGAAGCAGTGTACATGTCGGTTGAAGTGTCTTATATCCTCTTGATGGGCATCCGGAGCATCCAGCCCTATGATCCCTACAGGGTTTTGCAACAATTAGGAAGATTTCAAACCATCCACAATGATTAAGATTTGAGTAAACATGTCATTGAACTGGGCCCAAAAGCCGCATTTCTAGAAGGGAAAATTTGCCAAGTATGGAATGAGTGTAGGTTTCTTGAACCTAAGACCATAGTGCGAGACCGAGCTAGAGATGAAGTGGACCCTAAGTACATGGTTTGGTTCGGCAAAAGATTCCAAATTCTTGAAAGGCCAGCAAAGAGACCACATGTCTAACAATTTACCGATGGGGCCCAGGTGCAATGGGATTGGTTAACTAAGGAGATTCAATTTGAAAATGGTGTTCAGGCCACCACAGACGAGGGAGAAAAGAAGAAACTGACCCAGGAAAATGAGGCCCTTAAAGCTCAGATCAGAAAGATGAAAACAAGTGCCAATAACCCGGAAAGAAGTCGGGCTGATGAAAGACTTATAAGTGGTCTAAAAAAGAAAGTCCTCGAATGCCAAGAAGACCTGGAAAAGCTGAAGATAGTCTTGCAAAACTACGGGCACAATGGACAACGAAAGCAGAAGAACGAGTTGCAAGGCCCCATGAAATCCCTACTCAAAAACCCGAATTCCGTAGTGCCAAGTTAGGAGCATGTGTTAACAATTCATAAATCGGCGCGGACCTTTTTGGATTGAATAATGCATCAAAAAGTAAAGAATAAATTCCAAAAAAATGCAAGAAATGCGGTCCAGAATGCGATCGCATAATCAAAATGCGGACCGCATATCTACCGCAGAGTGAGGCAGAATGTTGGTTAAAATTGAAGTCAGTTATGCGGTCGCATAATCGAAATGCGGACCGCATAGTCGTCGCATATTTTCCTTTGAATTTTGCGAGGGTCAGTCCTGCGGTGCACTTTGCGACCGCGGAACATGAATGCTGACCGCATTCTTACCGCAGACTGAGTTAGCATGTTTAGTTTTTGGGGAGCATTTTGCGGTCCATTATGCGGATCGCTTGTTTACTCTGCGATCGCAAATGCGATCGCATACTTGACTCGGGGCTCCAATTTTCTAATTTTTAACCCGACCTCCCTGTCGATATATTCGATATTATAGCTCATTTTGAGCAATTCTTCTGAGCCTTTTAGAGATACAGAGAGGGTCTTAGAAGTGGAAAGTGTCATCATCAAATTCTCCTTGATCCTTGCTAAAACATTGAAGAAAATCAAGTGAAGACACTTAAATTTTCACTTCCAAGAGGTAAGATTCACAACCTCAGCTCTTATTTCTACACTTAGATACATGGGGCCAGTAGAGGAGTAATTCAAGAGTATAAGAGTGATATTATCTACATGCATGTCAAACCATAGGGTATTGGAAGGTATAAAACTAAAAAGAAGGCAATTGGGTGTATAAAATGATAGGAATTCCTCACAAAAAGGGGCTAAGATCACGATGTGCATGTAGTGTTTGATGATATGCTCGAACCAAGCTAGAACTTCAGTTTCGTCGCTAATTCTCGATTTAATTTGTAATTCTTACTCAATAGATCGAAGTGCTAAGAGTTCCGGAAATTTTAAAAGAGTAAGGAAAAGCTTTATTGAGGTATGTATGGCTAAAATCCCCTTTTTATTCCTTAGTCATTTACAAAAGTATGGTAAGAGTTGAGTTGGCTAGTGTATTGATTGTTATTACGCATTAATTGATTTGCATATTTATATAAATATTCATAAAGGGTGTGCCTCAATGTGAATAATGTGCCAATATTGATAATTAGATAATGATGAAAAGTACTGTTATGTGTTGAAATACTCGGGCTATAAGCCAACATTGAAATAAAGAGTTATTCATGCTAGCTATGTGCTTACTTACCTGTGATTGCAACTTGAATTATCCTTGATATATGTGTCTATGATCACAACTTGTAAAATGAATATTGAAAAGGGAAAAACGATGTGATGATGATGGACATGAGTGCCCATGAATTATTATGATATGTGTGGGGTAAAGATTCAGAGTTGTTGACTAGTAATGCCTCCAATGAGGTGACCTAGCCGATCGGGTCATGATCGGACACAATGCCGCACACATGCTGGTAATGTGCTGATATTGAATTCCGGATAAGGGAAATGAAATATTGATTGAGAGTAATGCCTCCAATGAGGTGACCTAACCGGTCGGGTCGTGACCGGACTCTGCTCAAGATGGCGGTGGTATTGAGAACAGCGGTGAACACGTGACAGAAATGCCCTAATCTATGTTGTGGAAATTGTATGAAAGATTATATGAATTGTTTCTTTGATTTGTCCATATTATTTGCTTGTAACTGTTTGATAGTTCTTTCTAGTAAAACGGTGTTTAGTTATACATACCAGTACAATTCAAATATACTGACGTCCCTTTTGCCGGGGGTGCTACATTCGTGTTATGATTGTAGGTGGTTCCATAGCGGATAGTGCCGACCGTGTGTAGCGGGGCGTTTTTCTACTTGAAGTCACGGTGAGCCCCTTTTCTTCCATGGGGCTATATGGTGTATCTTTTGTTATTACATCTTTTCACTTTTGAGGTATAGCCGGGGCCTTGTTGCCGGCATAGTTATGCTTATCTGTTATATCTTTAGAGGCTCCAAAGACACTAGTGTGGGTTATGTACGGGTGTTCGGGGAGTCCACTATATATGTTGTAATCCTAAACTTGTGATCTCTATAAAATGTACTCTTACAGAATCCTTGAATCTAGCTTATGTACGGTAAACCTTTGTGATATGAAATGAACCAATGATGTAGTATGCACCATGTATTCTCGTCTAATTAATGAAAGGCATGGGTTCCATATTCATATTGATTTGGGGTAGAAAGTGTTCGGTAAGGCTTGCTCAGTTGGGTTCACTTGATTGAGCACCGGTCGCGCCTTCCGAGGCTGGGGCGTGTCACGGGTACGATTTGTGCAGCAGATGAAGAGAAACTATGAAGGGACCAACACTAGCCTGAGAAGAAAGGTGACAACTTTTGAGGATGAGGCAGTCCAACAAGATAAAGATTTCAAGGCTGATAGGGAGCATTGTTATAAGCTGATGGCTCAAATGGAGAAAGACATACAGCAATTGCAAAATCAGCACTTTTATGACTCCCAAGTGTTGGAAGCCCAGAACCAGCAGATAGGGTGGTTACTTCAGGAAAAAGGCCAAATTAGAGAAAGGATTAGGGCCATCACTGACTATATCACCACGTAATGCCAAGCGTGTGAGGACATGACTCCCACCACCTTCTTTGCTGCAGTAATGACTTTTGTCCGTCAAGTTATGGGAGATTTGGAGTGACTACAAGGGGGTCTGGCACATAGGCCCGCAGTGAGGACGAATGATGCCCCGCGGGCCCCAGTAGTTGAAGCTTTAATGTATTCCTGATTTTTCAAGCATCCAATCTGTTTTTTGCTTTATTTTGAGTCTGTTTGTAGTTTTTCTTTCCAAGAAAATGTGTAGTTAACATCTTTTGTAATAGAAGTTTTATTAATGAAAATTAAAAATTCCCAAAAATTGTCTCTTTACTTTCGCATTTATTTTTTCTTGAACTACGTAATAATCTGATTTACGCGGCGTCGTGATATGTAGGCAATCCTCATCGGATCCTATCATATTTTGTAATTAGCTCCAATAAGAAAAGAAAATGAAAAAGAGAAAAAAATGAGAAAAATGAGAGAAAAAGGGCAAAAGAAAGGAAAAGGAAGAAAAGAGAGTGGAAATCGAAAGAAGAAAATGGGAAAGAATCCTAAAAGCCGGGATGAAGCATGCAATAGTTTCAAAACATGTAGAAACCCATTTAACTGTATAGGTGCATCACACCCCAATGTGCGATTACCTATTTGTTATTTCTCTCAAACTAACCGTTTGCTGCTGTCACCCCCAGTCCAGGTTTTATAGAAATGGTGGTTGGTTTTTCGTGGTAACCTGGCTTCTCATCCATATTTTACTAGATCAAAGGGGAGTATCGGAATGTCTTCAAAAATCACCTTACCAACGGTTCCCATCGCAGATGATAGCCCGATCTCGGGTATCCCGACCTCGAAATCTACAGCAGCTGAAGAGAACAGGATCTTACATCTTCGAGTCATGGAAATGTGGGATGCTTGGGCGAATGGAAGAGAGCCGCCAAGTGCCATCCCAGGATTCCTCGAACTGTTTTCGAGATCCGGGGGTGCTTCTAATGTTCCAATCAATCATCCAAACACCCCACTGGGACAACCTGCCATATCAGCTCATTCCGTGGGAATGCCTTCTGAGGTTCGCCCCCAGGTGTTCATGTCCAGAGCAGCCTCTAATATCTTCACCGCTCCCCTATGCTCAGCCACAACATAGCCTGCAGTGCCTAGGCCCACTTTTGATCATTCAACCTTTACATTCCAAACACCTACCTTCCAAATGGAGCCTCCTCAATTCCTAACTTATACTTATCCTCAGCCACCTCCATTTGAGTTCACAACGGGATAGGAAAAAACTCCCAAAACTCCTGAATAGGAAGAAATTGCAAGGAGGATGAGAAGCCTGGAGCAGAGCCTCAAGAACATACAGGGTCTGAGTGGGCAGAAAAGTGTGTCCTATGCTGATCTATGCATGTTCCCTCACGTGCACTTGCCTCTGGGATTCAAAACTCCAAAGTTTGAAAAGTACGATGGACAAGGTGATTCTATTGCTCATCTTAAGAAATACTGCAATCAGTTGCGAAGAGCTGGAGGAAAAGAAGAGTTACTCATGGCATATTTTAGAGAAAGTTTGGTTGGTATTGCCTCCAAGTGGTATATGGATCAAGATATATCTCGTTGGCACATCTGGGATGACCTTATTAGAAACTTTGTTAGACAATTACAGTACAATATAGACATTGCTCCAGACAAAAACTCGTTGGCAAACTTGAAAAAGAAGTCCTCGAAGAGCTTCCGGGAGTACGCAATCAAATGGCATGAGAAAGCATCTAGAGTAAAACCTTCGATGGACGAGGTCGAAATGGTCACAGTGTTACTCCAAGCTCAGGAAGCTGACTACCAAAATATGATGTCAGCTATGGGTAAACCATTCACGAAAGCTATCAAAATCGGTGAGATGGTGGAAAATAGATTGAAAACAGGCAGAATTCTAAGCCAATCCTCTATTAGAGCAACCTCCCAAGCCATTCAGGGCGGGTCTGGAGGAGTAGCAAAAGGAAAGAAGAAAGAAGAAACATCTATGGCAGTATCAGGTGCAAGAAGACACCGTGCTCCCAGATCCATGTTCCAAGAAAGAACCCCTCAGCATTATTACATTCACCAGGACATGGCATATTCTCCTCAGCCATATGCGGTCATCAATGCTCAACTTTTTATCCGGCCTCAGCAACAAGCTAACAGGAACCAAGCTCCATTTCAAAGAAACCAGCCTCCTCGCCAAAACCACTACAACCCCCGTCCTCCACAAAATAACTTCCCTTCCTGTGAGCCACCCAGGAGGCAAACTTTTACACCAAACAGTGAATCCTACTCCAGCCTGTTTCTAAATCTTGTCCAAATGGGTCTGCTACAGCCAGTATCTCCAAACAGGCAAAACCCATAATTACCCTCCTACCAACGGGGCACCCGATGCGCTTATCACTCAGGAGCTGAGGGGCATAATACAGAAAACTATTGGGCCTTGAAAAGAGCCGTGGAGGATTTGATAGAATATAGGAAGATAATGTTAAGGGATGAGGATATCCCAAATGTGAAAAACAACCCATTGCTGGCCCACAACAACAGGCTGGTAATCGAAATGATCTGTAAAGATAAGGAATTTGACCCAGCATTGAAGGCCATCATCGCCATTGCTGATGTAGAGAGGAAACCGAAAACTTCCCTAAAGCAAGACAAAGGGGATAAAAGAATAAAACCGCCACTCAAAATTAGAGAAGAAAATTTAAGCAGGAACTGGGGCAGCACCAGCCAAAGATGCTGTTCTCTATGTCGCTCAGGGCCGCAAGGAAAAACAGATGACATTGAGTCCTCCCAGGAGATTTGAACTGAACAAGGCGACCCAAATGTACGTGCCCAAGGGAGCTTATATGGTGCGGGGTCCAGCTAATCCACCAAGGCTGAGTGATCTTGTGGTTATTGGCCGCGCGCTATAGAGGCCCATGACAGATCCTTCCGCGGTGCCTTGGAACTACCATAAAATAGTGGTGACGTATAAGGGCAAGGAAATCTCTTGAGAGGTTCAAGAAAATTACCCTGTGGAAAAGTACTCCAATTTGGAAGAAGTGAACAATGCCACCAGGAAGCGTTTCCTAACTAAAAAAACCGTGAGTGCCGAAGAGGCGGAAGCTTTCTTTCACAAAATGAAGATGGTACATTATGAAGTAGTTAACCAGCTTCAAAAGTTTCCTGAACAAGTCTCCTTGCTATCTTTGTTGATGAAATCCCCCGAACACCAGAAGGTACTAATCAAGACCCTCAATGAGGCATACGTGCCAGCTGAGACTTCTGTGGAGCAATTAGAAAGAATGGCGGATAGATTTTTCGCTATCAACCACACCTCATTCAGCAAAAATGACTTGCCTCCGGAAGGCGCTGCACAAAACAAAGCCCTGTACTTAACTGTCAAATGTGAAGGATACAACATGAGAAAGGGTTATGGTGGATGGAGGTTCTAGGGTGGACATCTGCCCACTCTCAACACTACAGTGCATGGAAATTAGGCTAAAAGGATTCATCCCAACAATGTCTGTGTACGAGCCTTCGATGGTATCAAAAGGGACACGATTGGAGAGATCGATCTAAATCTGACCATTGGCCCAGTGGACTTTAAGGTGACTTTCCAAGTTCTAGACATGGACACATCCTATAACTTTCTCTTGGGGAGACCATGGATCCACGCAGCAGGGGCTATACCCTCCACTCTTCATCAAATGGTAAAATTTGAGCATGAAATCGTGGTCCATGGGGAGGATGAGCAATCAATTTATCGAGACCCATCAGTCCCATGCCTTGAGGCGAGAGAAGGCAGCGAGCACATAGTTTATCAGGCTTTTGAAGTTTTGGTGGAAGACCAGTATGAAGAAGGAAACCCTTGCCCCCAACCCTTCCTTTCCAATGCCTCAATCATGGTGGCTAAAGAAATGATCCGACACGGCTTCAAACTAGGGAAGGGACTTGGGAAATCCCTACAAGGAATAGCTGAACCAGTTACCCTGCCTACCACTGAGAAGTTCTTCGGGGTAGGCTTCTAACCTACTCCAGATGACATAAAATGGGCGGACGCCAGAAAGAATGATAGATGGGTTTTGCTCAACCGCTGCCATATCTTTACGAGACCTTTGTCAAGCTAAAGTAAAATGAAGAAGAGGATGATGAGGCCTTTACGGCCGAAGAGATTGAAGAAATATGTTGGGCAATGAGAAAGATAATATATGAAACACACATGGTTCAACCAGGAGAGGGCTCAAGCACCACTGAGGTGCTGTATATGGGACCAAATGCCAAGCTGCAGAATTGGAAGGCTACGCCATTCCCAATCAGGCGGGAGTCCTGGTAGACTGTCTTGCCACTTTTTCTGCATCGCGAGTTATTCCAGGGTGTAACTCGGATGTTTTCTTTAGTTTCTTGTCTTTTAATTTCCAAATGTAAACCCTATTATCTTCAAATTCCAAGAGATGAAATCATTTCATCGTTAATCTTTCTTTATTCTTTTTGATTTTGCTATTTTTTATCCTTTATTTCTTTTTTCAGTTCTAATAATGCGACTTAAAATAACATGACATGCTTGCGGACTTCATGACCAGATCCAAACACGCTGTCTCATTATGAAATAATGAACCAAGAACTGGAATACGATGAAGAATAGGCTTTTAGGGAAATAAATAGAGAATTGGAATAATTTGAGAATAAACCTAAGCCAAACTTAAATGATACCGAGCCGGTTAACTTGGGAAGTTCTGAAGAAATCAGGGAAACCAAGATAAAAATTCACACGGACGAGAAAACCCAGGATGCAATAATTCAACTCATGTTTGAGTTCAAAGATGTGTTTGCTTTGTCGTATGACGACATGCCAGGGCTCAGTGTTGATCTGGTGGTTCATAAGTTACCAACTTACCGCGATTACCCCCCGGTCCAGCAAAATCAAAGAAAGTTCAAAACTGATATCAATGACAAGATCAAGAATAGGTCACGAAACAGTTGAAAGCAGGGGTGATCCGAGAGGTTAGGTACATCACATGGCTAGCTAATGTAGTCCCAGTTCCAAAGAAAGACGGGAAGACCCAGGTGTGTGTGGATTACAGAGATTTAAACAAGGCAAGTCCTATGGACAACTTCCCTTTGCCAAACATCCACATCCTTGTTGATAACTGCGCCAAGCATGAGAAATAGTCCTTCGTGCACAGTTACGCAGGATATCACCAGGTGTTGATGGATGAAGAAGACGCAGAGAAAACAACCTTTACCATACCCTGGGGTACATACTATTACAGAGTCATGCCGTTTGGTTTGAAGAATGCTGGGGCGGCTTACATGAGGGCCATGACCACAATTTTCCATGATATGATGCATCAAGAGATAGAGGTGTATGTGGACGACGTAATCATCAAGTCCAAAACCCAGGATGACCATGTCCGAGATTTGAGAAAATTCTTCGAGCGGTTGCACAAATATGATTTGAAGCAAAACCCACCCAAATGTGCGTTTGGAGTCCTATCTGGAAAACCATTGGGCTTTATAGTCAGCCGAAGAGGTATGGAGTTAGATTCGACAAAAATAAAATCTATCCAGGATATGCCTCCTCCAAGAACCAAGAAAGATGTGATGAGCTTGTTGGGAAAATTAAACTATATCAGCCGGTTCATTACTCAGTTGACATCCACATGCGAGCCCATATTCAAATTGTTGAAAAAAGATGTAGCAATCAAGTAGACGGATGAATGTCAAGAAGCTTTTGATAAGATCAAGGAATATCTATCAAATCCGCCAGTCTTTATCCCGCCAGAGCCGGGGATGCCTCTTTTCTCATACCTAACAGTCTTGGAAAATTCTTTCGGCTGTGTCCTCGGACAACATGATATAACTGGGAAGAAAGAGCAGGCGATCTACTACCTGAGCAAGAATTTTACCAGCTATGAAGCTAAGTATACTCGGTTGGAAAGAACATGTTGTGCCTTAACTTGGGTCGCTCAGAAGCTGAGACATTATCTGTAAGCCTACACCACCTAGCTCATAACCAGGTTGGATCCTTTGAAATACATATTCCAGAAACCGATGCCCACGGAAAGATTAGCAAAGTGGCAGATCTTGCTCACTGAATTTGATATAGTTTATGTTACTCGCACGGCAATGAAAGCCCAAGCATTGGGAGATCATTTGGCTGAAAAATCGGTTGATGAAGAATACCAACCTTTGAACACTTATTTTCCGGATGAAGAAATAAACTCGGTCGAGGCAATATTCGAGGATACTACTGCCTGGAAGATGTTCTTTGATGGAGCGGTAAATGCAAAAGGTGTTGGAATTGGGGCGATCTTGATCTCACCCACTGGATAGCATTATCCAGCCACAGGCAGGCTTCAGTTTTTCTATATAAAGAACACTGCTGAGTATGAATCCTGCATCATGGGTATAAACATGGCAATCGATCAGGACGTCGAAGAGTTGTTAATTATGGGAGACTCAGATCTGATTATCTAGCAAGCCCAAGGAGAATGGGAAACCCGAGATGTTAAACTTATTCCCTATCGACAACATGTGGAAGATCTTAGCAAGCAGTTCAAGTCAATAGAGTTCAGGTACATCCCTTGTTGTCACAATGAACTAGCTGACGCACTCGCCACTCTGGCCTCGATGTTGCCCTACCCAGACAATGCCGACATTGATCCCTTGGAAATCCAAATCAGGGAAAGGCATGGGTACTGTAATACGGTTGAGGCAGAACCAAACACCCAGCCATGGTACCATGATATCAAAAGGTTTCTAAAAACACAAGAATACCCCAAGCAAGCCATTGGAGACCAAAAGAGAACCATTAGACGACATGCAAGTGGTTTCTTCTTGAGTGGTGAGGTTTTGTACAAAAGGACCTCGGATCTCAACTTGTTAAGATGTGTTGACGTCGAAGAGGCCGAAAGGATCATGCATGAAGTACACGTAGGAGTGTGCGAACCCCACATGAACGGGTATGTTTTAGCAAAGAAAATCCTTCGAGCAGGCTATTACTGGATAACCATGGAAAAGGACTGTTTCAACTTTGTCCAGAAGTGCCATCAGTGTCAGGTGCACGATGATTTGATTCATGCACCTCCCACAAAACTACATCCCATGTCAGCACCTTGGCCATTTGTCGCTTGGGGCATGGACGTCATTGGGCCGATCGAGCCGAAAGCCTCAAATGGGCACATATTCATACTGGTTGCCATTAACTACTTCACGAAGTGGGTTGAAGCCATCAGTCTCAAATCGGTCACTAAGAAAGCTATGGTAGATTTTGTGCACTCCAATATTATTTGGCATTTTGTCGTTCCTGCAACTATTATCACAGATAATGCTGCAAATTTGAATAATCGTTTGATGGCAGAGATATGCGAACAATTCAAAATAACATATAGGAAATCTACTCCTTACCAGACCAAAGCCAATGGTGCTATTGAAGCAGCAAAAAGAACATCAAAAAGATTTTGAGAAAGATGAATCAGAGCTCCAGGCAATGGCATGAAAAGTTTCCTTTCGTATTACTGGTATATCGTAATACGGTGTGCACATCGGTAGGAGCAACCCCATACCTTTTGGTCTACGAAACTGAGGCCGTAATACCTGCGGAGGTGGAAATCCCATTTCTCCGGACCATCATTAAAGCCGAGATTGAGGATAGTGAGTGGGTCAAGACTCGTCTGGAACAGCTAACCTTAATTGATGAAAAGTGGATGGTTACAGTCTACCACGGGCAGTTGTACCAACAAAGAATGACCAGTGCTTATAACAAGAAAGTGCGACCCAGGAATTTTGAAGTGGGAGAACTTGTGTTAAGGCACATTATTCCTCATCACTAGGAAGCAAAAGGAAAATTTGCTCCTAATTGGAAGGGCCCATACATCATCAGAAAGATATTGCCGAGAGGAGCATTGTATCTGGGCAATATCGAAAAAATGATTCCGAAGTAGCTATGAATGCGGATGCAGTAAAAAGGTACTATGTTTAGTCTTTCTACAATAATGACTTTGTTCAATTGGGATGACGAAGGCTTTCATTCTTGTTATCCAAACACTATCAATCTTTCTTAAACCCTTTAAGCCGGTTACTCTTCCTTGATTACCCTCTTTGGAACCCGAAAGTACTATTGAAAAAAAAATTAAAAAAAAGATGAAAAAATGATGAAAAAAGAGAACAAAGAAAGAGAAAACAGAACAAAATAGGAAAAAACAACAAAAACAACAAACACAAAAGGTTTTCCTGAACTACGTCTGACTTAATTCTGAAAGGATACGTAGGCAGCCTTTCTCTGGTTCAGTCACACCAAAACAAAAATCCCAATTCCCACAAAAAGTGAAACTAGGGCAGATGATATAATGGCTCGGCAATGATCCCACCAGAACGGTTCCGAAGTTGTAAATTCATCTAGATTCTTTTACCCAAACCTTATCCAAGTCCTTCTGATGAATTGGCAAATGCGTTGGAATCGGAAAAACACCATTGTTGTAATTTGGTGCAATCAAACTGAGAGAAATAAAATGAGAGTCTTATTGGTAAAAACCTACGGGCGCCATAAGGCGAAGGTGAGCAGAGAACTGGAAAATGAGAGAGTCTGTTTAGTGAAAACTTGTAAAGAGAACTATCGAGCAACAGTGAGAAGAGAAATGAGAGAGGTCGATTGGCGAAAACCCACAAAGGACGCCGTCGGCCGAAAAGAAGACACCTCCCACCACTGAAAGAGTCCTGACAAGATTCCCTGGTTTTGAAACACGGGTCAATGAGTTTATGAGAAGTTGGGAAAGTTTGTGCGGGTCGAGCATCCAGTCCAAGAAGCATGTCATGTCTATTTGAAGCGTGCATGCACTCTAGATAAGTCCTTATTTTCTCCCCGAAAAGGGACGCTTCTCTTTAAATTCATTTTCTTGCCTTTTGTTTACTTTTTCCTTGAATCCCTTTCGGTCTAACTCTGATCCCGAAACTAATACCAAGAAAAAGTGGCAAGACTAGTTTTACAGGGCTCTACTTAACAAAAGCTAAAGAAAAGTACCCAACCTCAGCGGGTGCATCAAACCTATCCCGACTGGCCATGATGGCTGATGCTCTGAAATCAAAGTTATTGAAGAAGGAAAGAAAGTCAAGATCAGAGGTCCTAAGGGCAGAATAAAGTGAAAGGGTAGAATCCCCATAGGCGAGTCGTCATGCAATCCCAAAAGTTGAGCCATTTCAGTTTGAGAGAGAGATTCATCTTCAAAACCAGCAAGCAGCAGAGATTCTCAACATGGACTGGGCCGAGATCAAGAAATTGAGACAATAAAGGCCACAAAACAAACCACCATTTCAAACTAACAATTGTTCTTTTTTAAAAAAATTAAAACAGGTGCGATTCAAGCAACCGTGCAAAAAGTAGGTGCAACCAAAAGGGAAAAGAAATGCGCAAGCACTAAAACAGTTTTGCAGTAGGGAACCGACCAAAAAGGGAAGTTTCCCCCAAATTCTTTCTTGCATTTTCTACTAAAAAAATCCAAAATCATGGTAGCATAGGGCCCCATTACCTAGATATCCCGGCATAACCCGTGGACCTCCCTGGCATAACCCAAAAGCCTTTTTCCTTTTCTCTCGGTATAACCCGTGGACCTCCTTGGCATAACCCACAGAGCCTTTCTCCTTTTTTATCCCGGCATAACACGCGGATCTCCCTGGCATAACCCAAGGAGCCTTTTTCCTTTCTGATCCCGGCATAACCCGTGGATCCCCCTGGCAGAACCCAAGGAGCCTTTTTTTCTTTCTTATCCCGACATAACCCACGGATCTCCTTGGCATAACCCAAGGAGCCTTTTTTATTTCTTATCCCGGCATAACCCGCGGATCTCCCTGGCATAACCTAAGGAGTATATTCCTTTTTTATCCCGGCATAACCCGCTGATCTCCCTGGCATAACCCAAGGAGCCTTTTTTTCTTTCTTATCCCAGCATAACTCGCGGATCTCCCTGGCATAACCCAATTAGCCTTTTTTCTTTCAATCCAGGCATAACTCGCGGATCTCTCTGGAATAACCTAAGGAGCCTTTTTTCTTTCTTATCCTGGCATAACCTGCAGATCTCCCTGGCATAACCCAAGGAGCCTTTTTCCTTTGAATCCCGTCATAACCCATGGACCTCCCTGGCATAACCCAAGGAGGTTTTTCCTTTTCTCCCGGCATAACCCGTGGACCTCCCTGGCATAACCCAAGGAGCTTTTTTTTTCTTTCAATCCCGACATAACCCGTGGACCTCCCTGCCATAACCCAAGGAGCCTTTTTTCTTTCTTATCCTAGCATAACCTGCAGATCTCCCTAGCATAACCCAAGGAGACTTTTTCCTTTCAATCCCGGCATAACCCGTGGACCTCCCTGGCATAACCCAAGGAGTTTTTTCCTTTTCCCCGGGCATAACCCGTGGACCTCCTTGGCATAACACAAGGAGCTTTTTTTTTCAATCCCGACATAACCCATGGACCTCCCAGGCATAACCCAAGGAGAATTTTTCTTTTAATCCCAGCATAACCCGTGGACCTCCCTGGCATAACCCAAGGAGCCTTTTTTCTTTCTTATCCCGGCATAACCCACAGATCTCCCTGGCATAACCCAATGAGATTTTTTTCTTTCTTATCCTGGCATAACCCACGGATATCCCTAACATAACCCAAGGAGCCTTTTTTCTTTCTTATCCCGGCATAACCTAAGGAGCCTTTTTTTTTTCTTTCTTATCCTGGCATAACCCGCGGATCTCCCTAGCATAACCCAAGGAGCCTTTTTTCTTTCAATCTCGGCATAACCCGTGGACCTCCCTAGCACAACCCAAAAAGATTTTTTCTTTTAATCCCGGCATAACCCGAGGACCTCCCTAGCATAACCCAAGGAGCCTTTTCTTTCAATCCCAGCATAACCCGTGGACCTCCCTGGCATAACCCAAGGAGCCTTTTTCTTTCAATCCCGGCATAACCCTTGGATCTCCTTGCATAACCCAAGGAGTATTTTTTTATCCAGGCATAACCCGTGGACCTCCCTGGCATATCACAAGGAGCCTTTCTTTTTCTTTCAGTCCTGGCGTAACCCGTGGACCTCCCTGGCATAACCCAAGGCGCCTTTTTTCTTTCAATCCTAGCATAATCTGTGGACCTCCCCGGCATAACCTGAGGACCTTTTTCTTTTCCGGCATAACCCGGTCATTTTTCAACATAACCTGGTAATCCTCCCAATTTAAGGCTTCATTCCTAAGGAGACACATTATTGATTTTTATTACTTTCAATGAAAAAGTAGTTTATGTTGCAAATAACTCATGAAATTTTCCTAGTGAAAACTGGTGCAGAAAATTTTGTTCGTTTATTTGTTTTGGTGTCCGAATAGGTTTTACCTCAAGGCACTGGGTTCGAGATGACCGCAAGAATGAGTCTCAATCTAGAATAAAGGAAAAGAACAAAAGAACAAAAGTAAGTGAATTCAAAGTGTTTGAAATGGAGAAGGATGCGGACTGCTCAAAATTTGATCGAAGTCACAAGCTCTGCATGTCCCGCTTTGATCTAATGCTGAAAAAAGAACCAACACCTACATCTTGCGAGCATCAAGATTCAGATCGGGGTCCACAGCAAAATCAACTAAGACTCAAGATCAAGCTTCAAGAGATTTATAGACATGAATCATGTAACTTGTAGTTGATAGGCATAGCTAGCTTAGCTTTGATTTTCCTTTTGGTGTAATAAGGAGGTCAGCAAGCAGTAACAGCAGCATCAGTAGTGAAATCACAGCTCCCGATAGTCCCAGCTATCAAATCTTCCAGAACTACACAAACCTGATTCCTTTACAGCCAAGGATATGTAGGCAACCTTTGAAGCAAGGTTCGGTCAGAAATTTTTTAAAAATGCTTCTCATGGAGTGCCAAGCGGGCAAAAATCCCTCACAATTGCTCATTTATCTTTGCCCGAAAACCCTTCGTGTCTCTGAGCAAAGAGGGGCAGCTATGAGCACGTGATTTTTTCCTCGCATGAATTACTCCTACAAAATTCTTAGATTTAGGAATTTTCTTTTAATTATTTAATTTTTAGGATTTAATTGCATAATTTTCATGTTTATTTGCATTACTGTGTGCATTTTTACAAAAAATACACATTGCATTTGAATTTAGGATTTAATTTTATATATTTTAGATTAATTAGTAATTAGGATTTTACAAAAATCACAAAAATTGATTTATTTTTTGCTTTGTTTCATTTTTAGCTTTGAATTTAGTTAGTTTTCCTTTAAATTGGTATTTAATTAATTGTGTTGATTATTGATTAGAGTTTAATATGATTGGGTAGGTTAATTTAGTTTTTAGAATTAATTTATATTTTTAGTTTTAATTTGAAAAGAAAAAGAAAAGAAAATCAAAAGAAATTGAGTCTCTTATTTTTAAAGACACAAATTTTGGGCTAGTGCTAGTTTAATTCAACGGCCCAAATCAAGAAGAACCAAAAAACCTGTCCAAAATTAGTCTACCCAGCCCAAATCCCGCGTCAAAACCCGGTCCAACCCCTTACCACCCAAAAATGACGTCGTTTCGTAGGCAATAGATCAGGACCATCGAGGTTCCTTGATCAGACGGTTCTGAAGCCGGTGTTAGTTAATATATATCTTAATGCCCCCCACCCCCTCATCTCTATTCTCCATTCAACCCTAGAGATAGCCCCACCGTCTCAGCCGTCTGCCACCGCCGGAAATCACCTACGGCGGCGGTGAGTCCCCAAATTCACCCAAAATCACACCATCGATTCCTCACTGCCTCCTCATCCTAGATATCAAAATAACCTTCCTCAAATCCCTTTGAAACCTCTCAAATTTTGGATCGAAGGGCGGAACCCTAGCGCCGCCCTTGTTTTCTCTAGTGGCGGCGCAACCTCCAAACACCACCAAAATAATACCACGTGACCCCTCATTCACCCTCACTCCCCTCTTTCCAAATTTAAAACCCTTTACCCTCAAATATGTCCACAACTCTTCGAATATTGAATCCGAGGCTCGAGCCTTAGGAGTCCAAAATTGGACCTCTGCATGCAAGGACACTTTTTTGAATTTCCTCATTTGTTCAAGCCTGTCTTAGTACGAAATAATGACATTCGTTTGTTCTTCACCAAGAACAAACATTTGACATTGTTTTGGGTTGAATCAGAGTACCAGCTTCGATTTCGAGCCTAGCCGGTGAGTCCCTTTCATTTTTCTTTCGTTTCATTTGTGTTTCACTTTAGGTCTTTTTCCCTATTTGGTCAAAAGATCATTTCGATTGAGACTAGGTCAAGGTTCTGAACCCAAGACTTCTTTTCTTGGTTCTCATTTTCCCTTTAAAGATTGTCCTCTAATTTTCTTGGTTTATTTAGTTTCGTTAATGGCGTGTTTAAATCTATGATCTCACCTTTTGTTTTGGTCACTTAGTTTAATTTGATTAGGTTTATTTTAATAGCTCAATTAGTTCCATGTTTGTTTGTCATCGTTTAATTAGTCAATTTGTTTGTTTCTATTTAGTTTTCTGAATTTATTTGGTTTCACTTTGCCATTTGAGCTTTGAGGTCAATACATACCTCATTTTCAGGGAATCCTGCTTGGCCTGAATTTGAAACCATGTCCTTTGAGACATTGAGCCCATTTGGGATCCATAACTCATACCCGCTTCACCCAGGTTGGTCTTCGGGGTAAAAATAGGGTACTTGGGGGGTAGTTTAGGAAGTTTAGGTTAGGGAATCTTGTAGTAACAGAAATAAGAAGTCCCTAGAAGCTTATAGTGTGGGGTTAGAATTTGGATTTCAGGTTTTGGTAGTATAACTTGGGTAGCAAGTTAGAAAGTGAGGGACTAATTGGCAAAAAAATAAAATT
>MU674309.1:144914-177783 GCA_026770625.1 Nicotiana glauca | reverse complement strand
GGGGGGGGGGGGGGGCTAAAGTGCAAAATAAAAATCTGCAGAGATGCCATACTTACTTGCCTATAAAGACATCCTTTCCTTACTATTTGAGGCCAGATTAGAAAGAACAAAAAAATACAAAAAATTGAGAGGAAGATTTTAGAGCCTATAGATTTTGGAGAAGCTAAAAAATACAGAGAGGGAAAGAGCTAAAAATAGGGAAATACTTGCGGCTAAAAACTACAAAAATCTCCCTTTTCTATTAGAACAACTCCTGAAATCTTTGAGATCCCCACTCTAAAATAATTCCTAAACATCCGAAGTTTAAAATGAGTTGAATCAGTTGGTATTCAAGTTTATTGCTCCATTTCTGCTTGGATTCTGATTGCTGAGTCTTTGCTAACATTATTGTGGATTCAAATCTATTTTAAGTGATCAATTCTTGGCCGATTTTTCTGCTCAAATACTATTTCTGTTCATTGCTACTGCTGATCACCATCTTTCAAACTTCTAGGTATGTTCTTAGCTCATAATAGAAGGATGATTGTTGAACATGTAGTAAATATGAAGTTCTGATTAATGAGATGCTGTTTGGAGCTGAATTTCTTCTCTTCTTTTATTTGTTCTATATTCTTCGTTAGACTGAAATCCATGGATATTAGTTAGGATCTTCCCATTGAATTTGGGGTGTACAAAATGACTCGATGTGGTACTTTTAGATCTGTATTGATAAACATTGGACTTTATTTATTCATCTTCATGTTTCATGTCATTTCGATTTGAGTTTATTTAAGTTTAACAATTCAGGCTGATTGGATTGTTTAATATGTTGCTTCATAATCATGTTTAAGTCTAAAAACAACAAGTAGCTTTGCTAGCTTAATTTTTTTAGGTTGATATCTATTTAAAGTCTAGTTGATTTCAGCTTTAACCAGTTGATGCCTTTGTATAATCTATGTTTTAGTTTAGTTTGAAAAAGGGAATACTATAGATTGCTATATGGGATTCATATTCATGCCTCAACTCGTTTTTTTTCTTCAATAATGGTTTGTTTGCTCAAGTTAAAGCATGTGTATTACTTTATCGGGCCATTTTTTTTTCAATTATGAAGGCTTTTGTTGTCATATGGGTTGGATCTAGGACCCACCTGATGCTTAACTGAAATAGGCCTCATTTGAATCGGGCCTGTTTCACGTCCAAATCTTGCTTTGATTTATTCTGATGATGTTCTCATTGGACTTGACCCATTTAACATGGGTCTGATTCTAGTTGTTGGTGATATTTGACACATGGGCCCCTGAATGGTATGCCTGTGTGTGTCCCCTTCTAATGAATTGGGCTCATCCTTGAGCCTATGGTTCTGAAGGACCTGGACCAATATTTATGTTGATTAATAGTATTGTTTAAAAATATAACGTATGAGTTTTGGCTTCCCAAGTTAAGTGGCAGATTCGAGCTATGGACCTCTTCAAATTGAAAGTGTCCTAGCTCGAATCTGGACTTGAACTTGCAGGCCCAAATTTGCCGTTCTTTAATATTTCTTCTTGCTTAATGGGCTGTAGTTTGTTTGTCTTGGAACTACCCCCTTTTTCCTAAATAAACATTTTCTCCTGCAACAAGCTTTTAATTAATTAGCCTTTAACCATATCTAATGTTAATTAGTGAAGCCCTTTAATTATAATGGAGGAGGATCATAATAGATAACATTAGTTCATGGACTTTTCGAATATAACTTAGGACATCCTTAAAAATAAAGTTGAGGTGCGCCACGCAAAATGAAATCACAAATTGCGTGGCCCTCTCTAATTATGTCTTTAAAATACTTAAAACTCGGGACGTTACATTTAGCAAATTTTCATGGCCTCCCGTAAAGTTAATAATGCGTTAGTTGCTTTAGGCACGTTATATAATAATTTTACCTTCTTAAACTCGGATGTGCATTTCATGTGACCCAAATCCAAATCCTAAAGCATTGAATAAAACATGTTTTAGATTGCGGGTGCATTTCATGTGACGCGATCCAAAAACATGTTTTAGACAATGTTCAATTTTCCTTAAAATTAATTAAATGCGGTAAATAATTTAAAATTGCACTATAGGTTGAACATGTATTAAAATCAGATAATAGGCTAATTATGATAGTTTAAGCGACCGTGCTAGAACCACGAAGTCCGGGGGTGCCTAACACCTTCCCCCGGGTTAATAGAATTCCTTAATCAGAATTTCTGGTTCGCAGACTTCACATGGAAAGTCGAAATTTTCCTCGATTTGGGATTGACATTAAACCGGTGACTTGGGACACCAGAAACAAACCTATGACAAGTGGCGGTGTAGGAAAAAAAGAGGTGTGACATATATTGTAGCAAAGGTCTCCCATGTTTTGGCGGGATTAGTACTGGCAGTGTAGACAGGTCTTCCTTAATTTTGTCAAAAGCCCTCTGACAATCCTTGGTCTAACTAGTTTTAGCATCTTTCCTCAATATTTTGAAGATGGGTTCATATATTAACGTGGACTATGCTATGAAGCAGCTGATGTAGTTGAGGCTTCCTAGGAAGCTCATCACGTCCTTTTTGCTCCTCAGCAGTGGTAATTCTTGGATAGACTTAACTTTGGACTGGTCCAACTGTCGACGCCCACTTTTTTCCTAAAGCGGAATCGGGTTCACGACATTCGGGAAGACAACTCTTTTCCCACTTTGGGAATTGGGTTTTTTGAGAGTTTGGAGAGTCGCCACCTAATGATTATAGTGCATTAGGACACTTTTAGAAGAATTAGAGATGCAGACTAGAGCTTTAGGTAAGGGTTTGAAATTATCTCGAGGGGAAGGTGTTAGGCACCCCTCAAGATCCACTAGTGTGGTTCCCGGCCATGCTACAATTGCGACTTTAGATGTAAATGTAAATAAACAAGTACAAGAAGTACAAAAGGTTAAAAGAAGTGCTGAATTTTAAAGGAGCAATTTTTGTAAAATAAAAACGTGCAAGTAGAGGAAAAGGTCAAGTACTTAGTGCAAATAATCCGAAAGATCATGCGAGAAGCAAAAATTGAAAATGCAATAGCTTTAAAGATTTAGAAAATTTTATTAAACTAATAAAGAAGGAGAAAGTGGTCCTACGTTTATACATTACATGGATAATTCGCACAACACTGGTACTCAGTTGTACGCAGAGTGTTATTGTGTAATCATCATCTCCAAACCTTTCCCACCCCGTTAAGGTATTAAAGCGTGGAACGGTATCGTTTACTTATCGCATGCTACTACCCGTCCCAGTCCTATTAGTCCCGGGGTATTAGGACTTCTAATCCTAAAAGGGAAGAAAGGGATGGGGGCCTTTGTGGAGTTTAAAGGGTAAAATTCTAGCTCGACATTCAAAACAAATATCAAGTAAAAGGGGAGAACAAACAAGCATACAAGGCTCAAATTAACCCCAGAAGTCAAATAATCATTTAGTTTAGCATGCCCTGACAAATACTGATTTGGTCTTAGAATTAAATTAAGCAGCTAGCGGATTGATTCAATACATGTATTTAAATGGAAAGTCTGCATTAGGCGACTCAGATACAGTTGTCAGGGACTGACCCAATTCATTAATTAGCCAACCTTTTGTTTATGAGTTGAAATTAAAAAAAAACCTAGGCGTAGGATCTATTAATTTCAGAAAAAAGATGCAAAGAGTTACCAGTAGTTTCAGAAAAGATGCAAGTTGATTTTAGAAAAAGAGTTATCAGTTTAAACAAAGAGAAGAGATGAAAACCGATTTTAGAAAAGAGTTACCAGTTGTTTCAGAAAAAATATAGACTGATTAAAAGGTTTACGAGTCTCGGGGGGAGGGGGGTGCAAATTGGTTATAGGAAAAGGTTTACCAATTTTAGCGGGTTTCAGAAGTAGAAAATTACCAGTTTTAGTAAAGACACGAGTTCCAGCAATCGATAATTCTTAAGAACGAATGATGCTATTAAGGACGAGGTTTCATATAAGCATGCTTTCTATACATTTACTGATTTTAACACCCTTTCATGACATTAATAGGAGTCTTATACGCATGATGTCTATATGAAACTTTGTTATTAAGACTATAAACGGTTTGCCTAATGACATTTGTATATGCAGAAATGCAAGAGCCTATAAACATGATCTCTATATGTGTCATTACAGAACATGAATGTTAAATCCCATAGACATGCTTTCTAGGTAATTTTGCGATAAAGTTAAGTGTTAAATCCTATAGGCATGGTCTCTATGTAATTGAATCAGTATTAAAGACCCTATAGGCAGGATTTCTAGTTTGATAAAATAAAAAATCCTAACTCATGATTTCTACCCCCTGGATGCAAGAAAAGTAAAGACCCCTCCCACACCCTTTTACTATACCCCCCGAAGTTCATACAAAATTATTACAACCCAATGAATCAAACTGGAAATTAAAAGATACACCAAAATCTAACAGCTAGATCTGAGCAGCCTAATTCAACCTTCATGTCTAATAACATGCGATTGAGCCACTTCCGGGATCCATATTTCTGAAGCCTTCTTTTTATCCAAGGTGTTTCAAAGTTCCAAGGAATCTCAGGGATTCCAGGTATCGCTTACATCCAGGATACTATCAGAATTAGAATAGTGTAGTGTGGAAGAGCCAGCTCTCATGCATCCAAGTTCACAGGGAGCTCAGGGGTCCCAAAACATGGCTTGCAAGAGAGGGACATAACTTATAGGTAAGAGTAAGTGCAAAGTGAAAGGGGAATTGGGGAGCCATGGAAGGTGGTGGTCATACCTAGCCACAAAGTAGGCTGGCACACCCCTGACCACTTGTTTGGTTGAACAAGTTAGGAGCAGACCTTTTGAAGGTCAGAACAAAGTCTAGATGGTGATTAGGACACCATCAGACCCAAGTCCAGTGCTCAGACACATAAAAGGGGAAAAAGGAATGAGCATTGATTGAGTTTGGGATTCAAAGAATCTAGTTCAGGATCATAAACAACAAATTGGAGTGCTGTTATGTCCTGAAACATTACTCACATACAAGGGTAAAGGGTAAGGGGATTCATAAAGTATCAAATTCATCACAAACAACTCATTGCATACGTAATATTAAACACTAAACTATAAAGGAAAGAGGAAACATGCGACAATATGCTTGAAGCAAATGGAAAAAATTAAACACATTGTTGTTAAGGCATGTAAACTAATTGATACATACCAGTAGAGAAGCAAAAGAGTGTAGAAGAAAGTAAACAAATTCCACAACAGTGCAAGTATCAGAAAGAGAGAGTAAGTGAGAGTGAATTGTGAACTCAGATTGTGTTCTGTGTTCTCCCCTCTCAAAGAAAAGGGAGGAGAGTATTTATAGCTTTGAAAACGTGTAGAGAAATAAGGTAACAAGTACAAGTCTAACACAAAAATGGCATGGATACAAATCAGAATCAAATTAGTATAAGATTCCCCTTCAATGAGGGGATTTTTATTCAAACGGATGCTAACTGGTTTTAAATAAGGAAATGGAGAATGAACCTTGTAAAAAGAATGATTGTTGCCATAAAAGAAGCAGTAAGGTAATATAATGGACAATTAAGTATAAGTACAGGGTGTAAAATTATTTTTTTTGGAAAGATTCAGGGAGGCCAATCAAAGGAAAAGAATCAATTACCCCTTAACGGGCGAGTAAAATCAGAATTTTACTAAGGAAAAGTTTATTTTTGAAAATTACTCACAAGTTATAGAAAGAACTCAATATATATATACATGAATGCACAAATAATAGGCACGTAAAGCTAAGCTGTGGCAAAATAATAGCATGTAGTAGTAACTAAAAGGCATGATAGTAAAGTTTCAGTGCTTAACAATAGAGAAAAGATTCAGAAGCATGCAAAGAACTCAAAATCAAAAAAAAAAAAATAGTCAAGAGAATGGAAGCACACTACTATTTCAACGAACGAGTTGCACATGCAAAAAGAGATTGAATAGTCCCCAAAGAAACTAGGGTTTTCGAGAATCAAACGAGTTTAGAGGAGATGAGCAGTCAAACAGATAAAACAGGTTTAGAATCCCGGATAAGCCCCAAAATTAGGGTTTTCACTCATGCTAAATCAGATATAGGAGAGGGTAGATCAAGTGAATAACAAAAAGAAACTCAAACAAGATCCCAAAATTAGGGCTTTTAACATGCTAAATCAGATAAAAATAAGGTGAATCAAACAACCACTAACAAACGACCAGGAAACTCAAACGAAATCCTCAAGAAAATTAGAGTTTTCACCATGCAAGTTCAGATAGAAGATAATACAAACAAACACAGTAAAAACATGTCGAGATTCAGAGAAGAGATGTTCGAGATAACATAACATGAAACCCTAGTTGAGGAAAATTGAGTTTCTGAAAGCAAACATTAAAGAATCTTTGAGAAAAACGCATAGAAGGTTCACACACACATAGATATAGAACAGATCTAAAATAAATCGAAGGAAACTCTGAGATTGGGGTTTCGTAAGAAACCCAAGAGACGAGATAGGCTTTGGAAACTATTGATCTGAGCAGAGAAGTCGAAGATCGAACTCGAATGGCCATGGCTGGACGGAAAGAGGTTGAAGATGACCGGAGAATAGCCATCGACCAAAGCTTGGTCGAGACCTTTTCAAGATATGTTCATAGGACCTTAGAGATGAGACCATAGAAGCCATGAGAGGCCGGTGTAGGGCTCCGATGAGTCTAGGGAGCCATGGATCAGGGTTTCGATGGGAGGCGACGCCTAGGGTTTTGAGAGAGCTTGAGAGACGAGAGCGTTTAAGGGCGGCGGATTGGGAAAATGAGATAAGGTTAGGCGGTTGTGTGAATTAAAAAAGGTAAGAAGTAACGGTGGTCGTTGATCTAAATGATCAACAACCAAGATTTAAAAGGGATATGGGTTGGGTCGGTCCAACATGGACTGGGTTGGGTAGGCATGTTAATTGGGCTGGGTAATTGGGTTTTAAATTGGGGCTGAAATGGGGTGCCAAATTGGCTACAATTGAAATGCAATAAAGGCCAAATCGTAAATAGCCAATTTTTTCCTTTTAATTTTATATAAAAATAGTAATACTAATTTTAAAAAAAAATTAAACACACTGGGTAAATAAGTATTATGTAAATATTAATTAAAAATATTGGGATTAATTTTATAAACAAATAAAATGTCATAAATTACAAGATAGGCTATAATTGCAATTATTTGCAATTTAGCTTTAAAATACCAAACAAATTTGTAAAAAATATGCGAAAATTACTTTAATTATATTTAGGTGTAAATGTGAAAATAAAATGAATTATTCACCAAAATGATAATTTTGGGAATAATTATTGGATCTTGTTGTGTAAAAATAGGCAATAAATTTGTTAAAAAAATCATTGAAAATGTCAAAACTCTTGGATGTGCTTATATATGTACCAATATGCTATTTTGGAAATATTTGGGTATAAAAATACTTAGGTAAAAATTGGGTACCAACAGCTGCCCCTCTTTACCCGGGAAGGATGAAAGAGTTGTCGGGTAAAGATATGATGGCCAATTTTGACCGGAAACAGTAGTTTGAAAAGAGTTTGACCGAGCTCCGATTTATGAGCTACCTACATATCCCTGGTTTTACAGGAATCAAGGCGTATGTAGTTCAGGAACCATTGACGGAATATGCCGATGGCGATTTGAAAAAGATCGGCATGATGTTTGGGGGAAGCAAGAGGTATCTTAAAGTTGATCGGCTGCGAGAACCGGAATGGGGTCGCTCCTGCTGAGACGGCCATTGCTAGCCGGTATACCTGCAAGTGAGCAATATAGACGTATATCGTGCATAAACTTAAATGTGATGCAAGTTCCTGTTGGACCATGAATACTGTCCTTAGACGGTTAGGATGATGTCCTCAGACCATGATGTCCTGGGCCATGAAGTGTAAAATTAAAGGATTCGCAGGCTATGAAATGACGTTCTCAGGCCATGATAATGGTGCCTCCAAACTATGATGCCTTTGAATAATGATGTGCAAGATATAAAGTGGGATCCTCGGGCCATGGCATGGTGTTTTCGGGCTTATGAAGATGATGCCTCCGAACGATAATGCCTTTGGACAGTTTGGCGATATTTCAGCCCATAAAATGCAAGATTTGGCAGTATTTCAGCCAATGCAAAAATGTAAATGGCGATATTTCAGCCGACAAGAATTTAAATATAGTTTGGCGATATTTCAGCCGGCGCGAAAAAATGTGAATGGCGATATTTCAGCTGACAGAGAATTTAAATAGTAGTTTGGCAATATTTTAGCCAGTGCAAAAACGTAAATGGCGATATTTCAGCCGACAGAACATTAAATACCATTTGGCGATTTTTGAGCCGACGCGAAAAAATGTAAATGGCGATGTTTCAGCCGATGCAAAAAATGTAAATGGCGATGTTTCAACCGATTGCAAGACCTAAATGAAAGTGGCGATATTTCAGCCATGCAAGTTGAGGTAGAGATTAACCTCGGAAGGCAGAAAGGTAGCCTTATACAATGTAGGAAATGCAGGTGGAGACAACGCTTAGTCTCGGAAGGCAGAAAGGTAGCCTTATGCAATACAGAAAATGCAGATGGAGACAACGCTTAGTCTCGGAAGGCATAAAAGTAGCCTTATGCAATACAGGAAATGCAGATAGAGACAACGTTTAGTCTCGGAAGGCAAAAAGGTAGACTTGTACAGTACAGGAAATGCAGTTGGAGACAATGTTTAGTCTCGGAAGGCAGAAAGGTAGCCTTATGCAATGCGGAAAATGCAGATAGAGATAATGCTTAGTCTCGGAAGGCAGAAAGGTAGCCTTATGCAATACAAAAAATGCAGATGGGAATAAAAGATTCTTAGCTGATTGCTGGTAACTGATTGTGATATTGTGGCTGCTGGGGGATATTACGTACGGATAGAAAATGCGAATAGGCGCGTCGGTTCAATGCAAACGCACAATATGTTTGTGACTCGAGTTCCTGCATCGAAAGAAAATTGTGAGTTTTGTGAGGGGGAAAGGTTAGTTCATTTTCCCGTGGCTTCCGGCGTTGCGTGTCATTGGGGTAGCATTGCTAAACAACAGTTATCATAGTTATGCATGATTTAACAAATATAACGTAAGTAGAAAATAGTTTTGTTTAGATGAACCAACGACTGCAACGCGGTTCAAAGCATTTCAACCTCTCTAGCTCCAAAATTTTGAGGGTCCCCCTCAAAATTCTGCCCCAGTTTACTAGGTTGGCACTTCTGACGGTCGCGCTGAACGAATGCAAAATCAACTTCGGAATTTTGAGGGTCCTCCTCAAAATTCTGCCCCAGTTTACTGAGGTAACATCCTTCGCAATAAGCGGCTGAAGACCATCTTCGGAATTTTGAGGGTCCTCCTCAAAATTCTGCCCCTGTTCCAATAATAGGGGGAAATGGAAATTTTTATTAAATTGCGACCGAACCCATAGGGCTGCCTACGTATCCTCTCTTAAACGGGAATCAAGTCAGACGTAGTTCAAATTACATCATAAAAAAATCATAGGTGATTACACATAATATCGGTTCACTACATCTGAGTTGATTGGCTTTGGCCAGACTTCCCCGTCCATTTCTGCAAGAATAAGGGCTCCTCCAGTTAGAACCCAGTGAACCATGTATGGACCTTGCCAGTTGGGAGAGAATTTCCCCTTGGCTTCATCTTGATGCGGGAATATCTTCTTCAACGCCAGCTGCCCGGTGTAAACTTCCTTGGCTTGACTCTTTTGTTGAAGGCTCTGGACATTCTGTTCTGATACAACTGACCGTGGCAAACTGTATTCATCCTTTTTCCATCTATAAGGGCTAACTACTCGTAGCGACCTCTTACCCATTCTGCGTCATCCAACTCTGCTTTTTGTATGATCCTCAAGGAAGGAATTTCTACCTCGGCAAGGATGACTGCCTCTGTACCATAAACTAGCATGTAGGGAGTTGCCCCGGTTGATGTGAGGACCGTGGTGCGGTATCCCAGCAAGGCATTTGATAACTTCTCCTGCCATTGTTTGTGACTTTCGACCATCGTCCTTAGTATCTTCTTGATATTCTTGTTGACTACCGCTACAGCTCCATTCATCTGAGGCCTGTAGGCTGTAGAGTTCTTGTGTTTGATCTTGAATGTTTCACACATTGCTTTCATCAAGTCGCTGTTAAGATTGGAACCATTGTCAGTGATGATTGATTCTGGCACCCCGAATCGGCAAACATTACGATCACGGACAAAATTTTCCATAACTTTCTAAGTTACTGCTTTGTAAGACGCTGCCTCAACCCATTTAGTAAAATAATCGATTGCCACCAGGATAAATCTGTGCCCATTTGATGCGTCAGGATCGATAGGTTCGATGACATCCATTCCCCATGTGGGGAATGGCCATGGTAAGCTTGTTGCAGTAAGATCGTTTAGAAGCACCTTTATCATATCTGCATGTATCTGACAGCGATGGCACTTACGAACGTACTGGATGCAGTCTGTTTCCATAGTCATCCAGAAATACCCTGCTCGGAGTATCTTCTTTGCTAAGACAAAACCATTCATGTGCGGCCCGCAGGTCCCTAGGTGCACTTCGCCCAATAGTCTAGTTGCTTCTTTTGCTTCGACACACCTTAATAGACCTAAAGAAGTTGCTGGATAATCTTCAAAGTGTGCGTTTCTGAGTAGCGTTGGCAAGTTCTGGGTATTCCCCTATGGTCAAGCACCTTTTGATGTCGTGGAACCATGGTTTTTCGTCTGATTCTTCATCTACGTGAGCACAATAAGCTGACTGATCATAAATCCTTACTGGGATGGGATCAATGAAATCCGTATCTAGATGCTGGATCATGGACGATAAAGTGGCTAATGCGTTAGCGAACTCTTTCTGAACCCTGTGGATATGCTGAAACTCTGTCTTTATGAATCTTTTCCGTCACTCCTGTATATGATGCAAATAGGGAAGTGTCTTGGATTTTTTGGTTGCCCATTCTTCTCGAACTTGATGTATGAGCAGGTCTGAGACCCCGATCACTAACAGTTCTTGAATGTTCATGTCAACGGCCATCTTGAGTCCTAGGATGCAAGCCTCGTATTCAGCCATGTTGTTTGTGCAAGGGAACCTGAGCTTGGCGGATACCGGGTGATGCTGGCCGGTTTCTAATACTAGGACTGCCCCTATGCCAACTCCTTTGAAATTTGCAGCTCTGTCGAAAAACAACCTCCAACCATCGTAAGATTCTGCAATATCTTCTCCTACGAAAGGCAGTTCTTTGTTAGGAAAATACATTTTCAATGGTTCGTATCCTCCTTCAATGGGGTTCTCGGCAAGGTGATCCGCTATGGCTGAACCTTGACTGCTTTCTGAGTCACGTAAACAATGTCAAACTCACTCAACAAGATTTGCCACTTGGCGAGCTTGCCAGTGGGCATGGGCTTCTGGAAAATATACTTCAGCGGGTCCATCCTGGATATGAGATAGGTAGTGGAGGTACAGAAATAATGCCTTAATTTCTGAGCTACCCAAGTCAGAGCACAGCAGGTGCGCTCTAATAGAGAATATCGGGCCTCGTATGGGGTGAACTTCTTGGTGAGTTAACAGATGGCTTGCTCCTTTCTCCCCATTTCATCATGTTATCCCAGAACACAACCGAATGCTCCATCCAATACCGCAAGGTAAAGCAATAGAGGTCTTCCTAGCTCGGGAGGAACCAAGACTGGCGGCGTTGACATGTATTCCTTGATTCTGTCAAAGGCTTTATGACAATCATCGGTCCATCTAGTAGCAGCGTCTTTCTTCAGCATTTTGAAAATGGGTTCACAAATGACTATGGACTGAGCTATGAACCGACTGATATAGTTTAGTCTCCCTAGGAAACTCATCACATCCTTCTTGTTCTTTGGAAGTGGCAATTCTTGAATGGCTTTGACCTTTCATGGGTCCAATTCTATCCCTCGACGGCTCACGATGAAACGTAGTAGTTTTCCGATAGGAACCCCGAATGCACACTTGGCGGGGTTCAGTTTCAGGTTATACCTTCTCAGTCGGTTGAAGAACTTTCTCAGGTCTTCCATAAGATCAGTGGCTTTCTTGGATTTGATGATGACGTTGTCTACATATACCTCGATCTCCTTCTGTATCATGTCGTGAAAAATAGTAGACATGGCTCTCATATAGGTGGCACCAGCATTCTTCAACCCAAATGGCATCATTTTGTAACAATACATCCCCCACGGCATGATGAAAGCCATTTTCTTTTCATTTTCCTTATCCATCCATATTTGATAATACCCAGTAAAACAATTAACAAAAGACTGCAACTCATGCCTGGCTTAGTTGTCGATAAGAATGTGTATGTTTGGCAAGTGGAAGTCATCTTTGGGACTGGCCCAGTTGAGATCCCGGTAGTTGACACAGATTCTAACCTTCCCGTCTTTCTTTGGTACATGCACGAAGTTGTCTAACCATGTCGGATATTCTACCACCTTGAGAACCTTAGTTTTGACTTGCTTAGTAACCTCTTCTTTGATTTTCAAAGTCATGTCGGGTTTGAACTTCCTGAGCTTCTGCTTTACCGGCGGATAGGCTGGATCTGTTGGTAGTTTATGAGCTACAATGGCCGTGCTGAGACCAGTCATATCATCATACAACCAGTCGAATATGTCCTCATATTCTTTTAAAAATTCCATATACTTTTCCTTTTCTGATGGCGACAAGTGAACACTAATGCGAGTTTTTTTGACGTTCTCTGCATCTACCAAATTAATGACCTCAGTTTCTTCTAGGTTGGACTTAGGTATATTCTCAAAATTCTCAACCTCTCTGATGACCTCTTCAGGTATTTCATCTTCTTCTGAGTCTTTCTTTTGTTGCGTTATTCCATTGCAAGTCAAAGTCATTGGTTCATCGTCAAGATAAGTAATAGTAATGCTGTATAAAATAGAGTAAATGATAGAGAAAATAATAAGCGAGATATATATGATAAACTGAAATGCTTTGATTAAATTCAAAATTGTTTGAAACATCGGGAGCTCTTTTCGAAATTAAAGACAATGCGGAAAGAAAATCAACTAGTCAAGTAAACTAAAAATGCGATGCATGCTGCTTTTGTTTAACCTTGCTATCTCGAAGCCCTCTAGGCTCTGACGGTCCTAGTTGACCAGTTATTGAGGCAGCCTCCCCTGCTTACGGCCTGTATGGAAGGGCCTTCCTCCCCTTCCTCCTCAATAAGAACACAACAGTCCATGTCATCATCCACTAGGAACAAATTCTTCATGGCTGCCAATGTTTCATCTTCTTCTGACCCATATATAGTATCTGCTAGCTGGAAGGTTTGCTCCAGGCTAGGTATCGGAAGCTCCAATGGATAGTAGGGACCGCGCCATGGTGGCGACCAGCTCCAGAATTCTTCCCAAGTATAACCGTACCCTAAGCCAAATATAGTGCCATGCTTCTTTAGTTTGATGGGTTTAGTGATCCCGTAGAGATTCTTACCGAGTCTGTTTCCAGGCTCGTACCTGCACCAATTCGGGATACTTTCGATCTTATTCTCCCACCATTTATCTTTATCTACAGCGTTGACCCTTTCAATGTGGTGGTATGTTTCTCTGCCTATTTTCCTTCTGCCTCCAATCATCGGGATGGTCTGGTGACTATATATAGGGTTACTACCATCACCATGAATGATCACCTCTTGGTGGTTCCATTCAAACTTTACCGCCTGATGCAGGGTCGATGCTACGGCTCTAGCAGCGTGGATCCAGAGGCGTCCTAACAGCAAGTTGTACGATGCCGGGACATCTATCACTTGGAAGTCGACGTCGAACCATGTTAGTCCCATTTGCAAGCACAGGCTGATTTCTCCAATAGTAGATCTTTGGAATCCATCGAAGGCTTTGACATTGATAGCCCCGTCTTTGATCTCGTGTAGGCCTTTCCCCAAAGTTATGAGAGTTACAAGTGGACAAATGTTGAGGCTCGATCACCCATCGATCAGAACCCTGGTGATGAAATAATATTCGTACTGCACGGTGATGTGTAGTGCCTTGTTGTGGCCCAAACCTTCTGGCGGCAATTCGTCTTTATGGAAGGTTATTTTTTGGCTCTCCAGTACTTTCCCCACCATATTTGCCATCTCACCCTTGTTTATATTGTTGAGCACGTAGGCTTCGCTCAGTATCTTTATTAAGACATTCTTGTAAGCGTCTGAACTCTGTAGAAGAGCCAGGATAGATATCTGTGCTGGTGTTTTGTTCAGCTGTTCAGCAACTGAGTACTCCTTAGCCTATATTTTCCTCCAATGATCGACGGGTCCTATCTTAATGGGACATCCTGGGGCTTGCTTAAGGGACTCAGCTAGGTGCTCTGGGGTGTAGAACCTCCCTGTTCTAGTCATTCCTTGTGCGGCAAACGTTTCTTCTGTCTTTGTCTTTCCTTTCCTCCTAGCTTCGAAAGTGTAATCCCATGGTATGGCATTTGAGTGGAATGATGTTATGTCAGTCATTGCCACCGGAATAAGAACCCTTGGTGGTAGCACAACAAATTCAAAAGGTGTAGGTGGCTTTGGAACCCCAAATTCAACTTCGATTGGCCCGGACGCCTTTGTAGAAGGAGGCGCTTCAAATTCAAGAGGTATAGACATATTTACTTCATCGTCTATGGAGGGCTGATTTTGCACAACAATTGGGTTAAGGTAACCGCTGGCTTCTTCGGTTCATCCCCTTCAGCAATCAAACCTATTGACCCTTTGGGGTCCCAATCATCCTCGATCTTGATCATATGAATGTCTCTACCTTTGTGGTCAGGCAGAAGGTTGTTACCAACATTAGGGGTGGGCTCCTTTGCTACAATGACCTTATTGTCGATCAAGTTCTGAATCTTATCTTTCAATGAACGACACTCGTCAAGGGTGTGTCCCTTCATGCCAGAGTGATATGCACAGGTCTTGTTGGGGTTGACCCAATGAGAGGGATTTTCTGGAGCTTTGGCTGGGATAAGAGTGATGTAACCAACAGCTTTAAGTATTTCATATAACTGTTCAATTGGTTCTGCGATGGCTGTGTATTGTCTGGGAGGTTTACGGTCAAAATTTAGGCTGGGTCTCAGAAAATTTTGACGGGTGGGTGGTGATTGATAGTGAGAGGGTTGAGTATTATAAGCTTGGTAAACATGTGCTGGTTGAGAGTATCTGGGTGAGGTAGGTTGATATGTGAGAGGTGGAGAGGACTGGTAAACGGGAGGTGGATAGGAGGGTGCGGGTGCTTGGTAATTTGGGATAGGCTGTTATGTAAGTGGAGGTGATGGGTAAGTGTGGTATTTTGGAGGTGATTTGGTTCCTTGTGCGACCATCATGGCACTTACATCTTTCTTCTTAGACGCGCCACCAGTTTGTAAAGCCTTATTGGTGGCTTGCAATGCTTCAAGATTTGTAACCATACCATTCTTGATGCCCCCTTCGATTCTTTCTCCGAGTTTGATGATATCGGAGAACTTTTAACCCTCGATCAACATCAACCTCTTGTAATATTGGGGATCCTGAGCCCAGACAAAGAATCTATTCATTTGCTCTTCTTTTAGGGCCGGCCTGACCTTTGTAGCTTCTGACCTCCAATGAGTAGCATACTCGCGGAATGTTTCGGTGGGTTTCTTCTTCAAATTCTGTATGTAGAATACATCTGGCGTGTTCTCTGTATTAAACCGGAATCTATCCATGAAGTCTGATGCCATACCTACCCAACTTGTCCATTTCTTGGGGTCTTGACTGATGTTCCAGGACAGTGCATCTCCCTTTAAGCTCCTTATGAAGAGCTTCATACGGATCTTCTCATCTCTTCTGACCCCCACTAGCTTATCGCAATAGGTCCTCAGGTGGACTCTGGGATTGCCTGCTCCATCAAACATTTCGAACTTGGGAGGTTTGTACCCCTCCGGAAGTTCAACATCTGGTTGAATGCACAAGTCCTCGTAATTCAATCGTTTAATGCCTTTGTTACCTTCCACGCCCTGAACTTGGCTGGCTAATTTCTTGAGCTCTGCCACTAAGTTCCTGATGAGGGAGTCCTTGTCATTAGACTCAGGTGCATTTGAGATGGGTTGGGCGTAGTGGGCCACAATATCCACGTAAATAGGAGTGTTGTAGAGATGGTCATTTGTGGTGTTCAGTGGCTCGGGAATAAGTGGACGGTTGTTATTTGGAGTGTGGCATGTGTTGCAGTGCTGGGTCTGAGTGGGTTGTATCTGTAGTTGCGGGGTGTTTTGTGGAGGTGCGGGATTTTGGGTATTGACATCAGGAGCGTTGAGGGAAAATGATAGGTTCTCCAAATTCCGAACCTGATCCAGTTCTTCTCAGAATTTCAACAGCTTTTGTTCCAGTTGTGCAGTAGTTTCCTTAGCAACCGGGGTATCCTGAGGAATCTCAATCTCCTTTCTAGTGCTTGTATCTCCCATTTTGCCTATGTTCTTGTTCCAGACAGGACTCGGATGAGGAGGAGGTGGAGGGCCCTTGGATCTTGTGGAGTATGCTGATGATGCCAGAATGCACAAACTAACCTTTGGGGAGGGGAATAAAAATAAAAGAAAAAAAAACAAAAGGTAACAAGTTAGTGTGGGTACTGACGAAAAAATGTTGCAGTATTTAAACACGTTGTGGGGAAAAATATAAATCGCGTCCTAGTTTTGGTGCCTCGTTGTGCCCGAGGTAGGCCTAGCGACAAATAGTTTTGGAGAACTTATAATGCTAAATGCCTCATTTTAGTGATAAAAATAAGACGAATCCAAAACGACTCTAAATAATAGAAAGTAAATGTCACTAGTGGCCATTGGCCTTATTACATCATTAAAGCAAAATAAAGGACTCCTAACTACTTGGTCCCAGAGGGACCTTCCCCAGATTTGGCAGTCTTGTCTCCCTCAAACAGCTCCACCAACTCGCGCAGTCCTAGCAGTAAGTAAGCTCGAGCTACATGTCTGCCCGCATTTCCTTCGGCGTTTTGGCAGTCTTCGATCCTCTTGATGAAAATTTCTTCCAGCTCTACTAGACCCCGCTCTAAATATCCTAGTTGGTTGTTGGCGCTGACAGCCATTTCTTTCCACTCCTCGATCAATTTCTGATAGGCTTCTTGTATTTCCCGATGCTCACTTTCACACTCTCGAATTCTCTTGTGTAGTTGATTATACTTAACCTGTGCTTCAGCGTGCTCGTCAATAATTCTGTGACCTCGAACGAATCTCGGCTGACCCATGCCATCGTCTTCTAACCAACCCAAATAATGCGGCATGCAACTGGTGTGGTACCTGTCTGGCTCGATGGATTCCTTCCCCAAAACGATTTTGCAATGCCACAAATGCTGAGCTTGGAACCTATCAGGGCTATCATCGTCCTGAGGTGACTTGTTTTATCAACACTTGGTATGATTTGTCTTCTTCCAGCTTGCCTCATGGTTCGGAGAGGAACGTAAGGATAAGTCCCTCTCAAACCAATCAGTATGAGAAATGGTGCATCTCATGATCGGACAATGAATTCATCCGTAGGGAACCACTCAAACATTCATTGCACCTGGTCTTCTTTTAGATTTTCGAACAATTCTACCCACCCTCTAGAGTCCTTTGGCTGAGCGAACATCTTTGGCATATAATTCATACGCCTCAGCTAGTGGAAGGTGATATGATCATCCCAATCTATGCGTGGGATGTCTTGTCGGTATTCTCCTTTCTGGAGGTGTTCCATGAGCCAAAGCTGAAGCAATAAGTTGCAACCCTCAAAATGACTGCTTTTTTGTTGACACTTGTTCAAGGCACGGTATATCTCGGCGACGATCATGGGCACTATGCTGAAAGTTTGCCCACCAATCCCTTCTATCAAAGTTTTGGTTACCATGGCTAGTCTGGTGTGGATCCTAGCCTTCTTCATAGGGGACACGATCATCCCCAAAAATCAAAACATGAAAACAAAAACCCTTCTATGGACATGCCCCAATGGGGTGATAGCAAATTCGTCTGAATATGTGCGGTATGACTTGCTACGGCTGTACCTTTCGTATAGATAGTCAAATGGGATGTATGAGTCTTTTAAATAGGTTAAGTTTGGGTTTTTCTTCAACCCCATCATTTTAAGGAAACCCCTTTCTTTGCGATTTTCGGGCATAAGCAAACCCGAAGTCTCCCAAGGAATTCCAGCTAAAGCCCCTATCTCTTCAAGTAAAGGAGTCATTTCAAGATCAACAAAGCGGAACACTGATTTGTCACTATCCCATAACAATGTTTCAGCCTCTATGATTCTATTGTTAGGCTGAATCTCTAGGAGAGAAGGCAAATTCCCTAAGTACTTGCGAATGAGTGTTTGATCACTAGAATGGAGATCGCTCCACCAATTAAGCAGCCTTGGATGAATGTTGGTTACCATGTCAAATGTGGGGATCTCGTGCCTCATTTTCTACAAAACAGAGTGTTAGGCCCTTACCCTCATCAGACTCGACTATTTAAATTAATAATTAGCATAGCAAGCACTTAAGTTCTCCAAATAAATGCACAGAACATGGAGGCATCCGTTTGGATTTCAAGGAAACCTGGTGGACTTTGGACAAGGGTATCTTAATGAGTCATTATGTGGACAACATAACTGACTCGGCTAGGTTTGACCATGATGCATGTACGATTTAGATGGAATAAGGTTTCTACTTTTGGAGTGCTAGACTGGTACCCTTGAGCAGACAACTCAAGAGGGAAAGGCACGGAACCGTCGACTACACCGTTGATCGACTGGTTTTACGGTAAATATGCCTTTGCCATAATTAGGGGGTAATAATATCGGAAGAGCGCAACCACTCATTATAAGTGTTGCTATAGGATTTGTTTTGGCACGAGTGAAGTATGATGTTGAAGATGTAATTTACAAGAATGAAACAGATTGACATGTATTTTCACATACATAAAATAACTGATTACAATAAATGCTCGAAATTATAATGGCATTGAAATAATAAAGCAGTAAGGAAAGTAGTTAAATGAAAGAAAAGACATGAAGAGCCAAGTTAGTTTTTCATGATGAAATAGTTAAAAGGCAAGAAATAAAGGTAATTAAAGAAATAATGAAGTCACAAATAACATGTAACGGTAAAAAGCCTAAAGAAATCCCCTAGCAGAGTCGCCATGCTGTCGACGCCCTCCTTTTTTCCTAAAGCGGAATCGGGTTCACGACATTCGGGAAGACAACTCTTTTCCCACTTTGGGAATTGGGTTTTTTGAGAGTTTGGAGAGTCGCCACCTAATGATTATACTACATTAGGATACTTTTAGAAGAATTAGAGATGCAAACTAGAGCTTTGGGTAAGGGCTTTAAATTATCTCGAGGGAAAGGTGTTAGGCAACCCTCAAGATCCACTAGTGTGGTTCCCGACAATGCTAAAATTGTGACTTTAGATGTAAATGTAAATAAACAAGTACAAGAAGCACAAAAGGTTAAAAGAAGTGCTGAATTTTAAAGGAGCAATTTTTGTAAAATAAAAACGTACAAGTAGAGGAAAAGGTCAAGTACTTAGTGCAAATAATCCGAAAGATCATTCGACAAGCAAAAATTAAAAATGCAATAGCTTTAAAGATTTAGAAAATTTTGTTAAACTAATAAAGAAGGAGAAAGGGGTACTACATTATACATTACATGGATTATTCGCACAACACTGGTACTCAGTTGTACGCGGAGTGTTATCGTGTAATCATCATCTCCATGTCTACCCTTCCCACCCCGTTAAGGTATTAAAGTGCGGAACGATATCGTTTACTTATCACATGCTACTACCCGTCCCAATACTATTAGTCCCGGGGTATTAGGACTTCTAATCCTAAAGGGGAAGAAAGGGATGGGGGCCTTTGTGGAGTTTAAAGGGTAAAATTCCAGCTCGACATTCAAAACAAATATCAAGTAAAAGGGGAGAACAAACAAGCATACAAGGCTCAAATTAACCCTAGAAGTCAAATAATCATTTAGTTTAGCATGCATTGACAAATACTGATTTGGTCTTAGATTTAAATTAAGCAGCGAGCGAACTGGTTCAACACATGTATTTAAACAGAAAGTCTGCATTAGGCAACTCGGATATAGTTGGCAGGGACTGGCCCAATTCATTAATTAGCCAACCTTTTGTTTATGAGTTGAAATAAAAAAAAAACCTAGGCGTCGGATCTATTAATTTCAGGAAAAAGATGCAAAGACTTACCAGTAGTTTAAGAAAAGATGCAAGTTGATTTTAGAAAAAGAGTAATCGGTTTAAACAAAGAGAAGAGATGCAAACCGATTTTAGAAAAGAGTTACCAATTGTTTTAGAAAAAATATAGACTGATTAAAAGGTTTACGAGTCTCGGGGAAGTGCAAATTGGTTATAGGAAAATGTTTACAAATTTTAGCGGGTTTCAGAAGTAGAAAATTACCAGTTTTAGTAAAGACACGAGTTCCAGCAATCGATACTGCTTAAGAAAGAATGATGCTATTAAGGACGAGGTTCCCTATAGGCATGCTTTCTATACGTTTACTGATTTTAACACCCTTTCATGACATTAATAGGAGTCTTATACGCATGATGTCTATATGCAACTTTGTTATTAAGCCTATAAACGGTTTACCTAATGACATTTGTATATGCAGAAATGCAAGAGCCTATAAACATGATCTTTATATGTGTCATTACAGAACATGAATGTTAAATCCTATAGACATGCTTTCTAGGTGATTTTGCGGTAAAATTAAGTGTTAAATCCTATAGGCATGGTCTCTATGTGATTGAATCAGTACTAAAGACCATATAGACAGGATTTCTAGTTTGATAAAAAAAATAAAAATTCTAACTCATGATTTCTACCCCCAGGATGCAAGAAAAGTAAAGACCCCTCCCACACCCTTTTACTATACTCCCCGAATTTCATACAAAATTATTACAACCCAATGAATCAAACTGGAAATTAAAAGATACACCAAAAGCTAACAGCTAGATCCGAGCAGCCTAATTCAACCTTAATATCTAATAACATGTGATTGAGCCGATTCCGGGATCCAGATTTTCGAAGCCTTCTCTTTATCCAAGGTGTTTCAAAGTTCCAAGGAATCTCAGGGATTCAAGGTATTTCTTACACCTAGGATACTATTAGAATTAGAATAGTGTAGTGTGGAAGAGCCAAATCTCATGCATCTAAGTTCAGAGGGAGCTCAGTGGTCCCAAAGCATGGCTTGCAAGAGAGGGGAAGAAGTTATAGCTAAGAGTAAGTGCAAAGTGAAAGGGGAATTGGGGAGCCATGGCAGGTGGTGGTCATACCTAGCCCAAAGTAGGCTGGCACAACCCTGACCACTTGTTTGGTTGAACAAGTTAGGAGCAGACCTTTTGAATGTTAGAACAAAGTCTAGATAGTGATTAGGACACTATCAGACCCCAGTCCGGGGCTCAGACACATAAAAGGGGAAAGGGAATGGGCATTGATTGAGTTTGGGATTCAAACAATCCAGTTCACGATCATAAACAGCAAATTGGAGTGTTGTTATGTCCTGAACCATAACGCACATACAAAGGGTAAAGGGTAAGGGGATTCATAAAGTATCAAATTCTTGACAAACAACTGATTACATACATAATTTTAAATATTGATCTTTAAAGGAAAGGGGAAACATGCGACAATATGCTTGAAGTAAATGGGCAGAATTAAACACATTGTTGTTGAGGCATGTAAACTAATTGAGACATACCAGTGGAGAAGCAAAAGAGTGCAGAAGAAAGTAAATAAAGTCGACAGCAATGCAAGTATCAAAAAGAGAGAGTTTAAGTGAGAGTGAATTGTGAACTCAGATTGTGTTTTGTGTTTTCCTCTCTCAAAGAAAAGGGAGGAGAGTATTTATAGCTTTGAAAACGTGTAGAGAAATGAGGTAACAAGTACAAGTATAACATAAATATAGAATGGATACAAATTAGAATCAAATTAGTATAATATTCCCCTTCAATCAGGGGATTTTTATTCAAACGGATGCTAACAGATTTTAAATAAGGAAAGGGAGAATGAAACTTGTAAATAGAATGGCCGTTGCCATAAAAAAAGCAGTAAGGTAATATAATGGGCAATTAAGTGTGTAAAATTATTTTTTTGGAAAGATTTAGGGAGGACAATCAAAGGAAATGAATCAATTACCCCTTAACGGGCGAGTAAAATCAGAATTTTACTAAGGAAAAGTTTTTTTTTTTAAAATTACTCACAAGTTATAGAAAGAACTCAATATATATATACATGAATGCACAAGTAATAGGCACGTGAAGCTAAGTTGTGGCAAAATAATAGTATGTAGTAGTAACTAAGAGGCATGATAGTCAAGTTTCAGTGCTTAACAATAGAGAAAAGTTTCAGAAGCATGCAAAGAACTCAGAACCAAAAAATAGTCAAGAGAATGGAAGCACACTGCAATTTCAATGAACGAGTTGCACAAACAAAAAGAGATTGAATAGTCTCCAAAGAAACTAGGATTTTAGAGAATCAAACGAGTTTAGAGAAGATGAGCAGTCAAACAAACAAAACAGGTTTAGAATCCCGGATAAGCCCCAAAATTAGGGTTTTCACTCATGTTAAATCAGATATAAGAGAGGGTAGATCAAGTGAATAACAAAAAGAAACTCAAACAAGATCCAAAATTAGGGCTTTTAACATGCTAATTCAGATAATAATAAGGTGAATCAAACAACCACTAACAAACAGACCAGGAAACTCAAACAAAATCCCCAAGAAAATTAGGGTTTTCAACATGCGAGTTCAGATAGAAGATAATACAAACCACCACAGCAAAAACATGTCGAGATTCAGAGAAGAGATATTCGAGATAAAATAACATGAAACCCTAGTTGAGGAAAATAGAGTTTCTAAAAGCAAACATTAAAGAATCTTTGAGAAAAACGCATAAAAGGTTCACACACACATAGATCCAGAACAGATCTAAAATAAATCGAAGGAAACTCAGAGATTAGGGTTTCATAAGAAACCCAAGAGACGAGATAGGCTTTGGAAACCATTGATCTGAGCAGAGAAGTCGAAGATCGAACTCGAATAGCCATGTCTGGCCGGACAGAAGTTGAAGATGACCGGAGAATAGCCATCGAGCAAAGCTTAGTCGAGACCTTTTCAAGATCTGGTCATAGGACCTTAGAGATGAGACCATAGAAGCCATGGCAGGCCGGTGTAGGGCTCCGATGAGTTTGGGGAGCCATGGATCAGGGTTTCGATGGAAGGCAGCGGCTAGGGTTTTGACAGAGCTCGATAGACGAGAGCGTTTGAGGGCGGCATATTGGAAAAATGAGATAGGGTTAGCGGTTGTGTGAATTAAAAAACGTAAGAAGTAACGGTGGCCGTTGATCTAAATGATCAACGACCGAGATTTAAAAGGGATATGGGTTGGGTTGGGTCAACATGGACTGGGTCGGGTAGGCATGTTAATTGGGCTGGGTAATTGGGTTTTAAATTGGGGCTGAAATGGGATGCCAAATTGGCTACAATTGAAATGCAATAAAGGCCAAATCGTAAATAGTCGATTTTCCCTTTTTAATTTTATATAAAAATAGTAATACTGATTTTAAAAACAAATTAAATGTACTGGGTAAATAGTATTATATAAATATTAATTAAAAAATGCTGGAATTAATTTTATAAACATAAAATGTCATAAATTACAAGATATGCTATAATTGCAATTATATGCAATTTAGCTTTAAAATGCCAAAAAAAATTATAAAAAATATCCGAAAATTACTTTAATTATATTTAGGTGTAAATGTGAAAATAAAATGAATTATTCCCAAAATGATAATTTTAGGAATAATTATTGGATCTTGTTGTGTAAAAATAGGCAATAAATTGGTTAAAAAATCATTGAAATTGTCAAACTCTTGGACGTGCTTATATATGCACCAATATGCTATTTTGAAAATATTTGGGTATAAAAATACTTAGGGAAAAATTGGGTATCAACACCAACTTGATTCCTCGGTGGCTGACAATGAATCCCAATAGCTTTCCTGTAGGAACCCCGAATGCCCATTTTGCGGGGTTCAATTTTAGATTGTACCTCCTTAGCTTGTCAAAGAACTTTCTCAAATCTGCTATGTGATCTACGACCCTCTTGGATTTGATGATGACATCATGAGTATACACCTCTATTTCCTTGTGTATCATATCATGAAAGATGGTCATGACTCTCATATAAGTAGCCTTATACTTCTTTAGACCGAATGTCATCATCTTGTAGAAGGATACTCCCTATGGTGTAATGAAAGCTATTTTCTCTGCGTCTTCTTCTTCCATCGAAGAAATCTACAAAGGATTGGAGTTCATGCTTTATGAAATTGTCGATCAGGATGTGTATATTTGGTAGTGGCAAATCGCCCTTGGGACTTGCTATATTTAAATCCTGATAGTCAACACACACCCTAACTTTCCCATATTTCTTCGGAACTGGTACAATGTAGGCTAACCAGGTTGGGTACTCAACTACCCTGAGGACTTTGGATTTGATTTGCTTAGTGACTTCCTCCTTGATTTTCACACTCATGTCTGGTTTGAACTTTCTGAGTTTTTGCTTTACTGGCGGACACATTGGATTGTTAGGAAACTTGTGCGCCACTATGGATGTGCTCAGACTGGTCATGTCATCATATGACCATGAAAAGATATCCTCATATTCCTTCAGTAAATGAATGTACTCTGCCTTATATGACGGTGATAAGTGAATGCTTATGCGAGTCTCTTTGACGGCTTCAAAATCTCCCAAATTGATTACTTCGGTCTCGTCCACATTGGACTTAGGTTTATTCTCAAAGTTCTCAACTTCTCTGACAAATTCCTCAGGTATTTCATCCTCTTCTTCTGAGTCACTATCCTTATGTGGCGTTGTCTTATTACATGACACAGTCATCGGTTCATCAGGAAAAGTAATAATAACACTATAGAAGAAAAGATGTGAAAGATAATAATGAATAATAAATAGCAATGCATTAATTAAATTTGAATATTTCCAAAATAGGTACGTCTTGATGGCTCGAGAAATTATTTTAAAACAAAATGCGTGTTTAAAACAAAATTACTGAAAATATCTTAAATATCCCGCATGGATATTAAACAAGCCAGACTAATTGCCAATTGTGTGCGGTGAAATCTGGGAGGCCGATTTCTCCTTGACAAAATGCTTCGGAGGGTAATCCCGGAAGAACGGGAATTCAAGCCAGTGACTTCCCTCCATATCGATCGATGCCCTGCCAAGGATAATGTCGACCAAAGTCCCGATGAATGAAGAATTTCCCAAGAAATGCCTCCGGGGTCGACCACGTCTATTCGAGCTGTTCGATTCGGCCAGTGCATACGTCATAAAGCTAGCCGGTTGTCCCATCCCATTTCTTTTGTCACGCAACATATCTTGTACATAGTTTGGGCTCCCCTTTTCTATAAAAAGGGAGTGCTAACACCCTGTAAAGCAGAGCTCCAACTATTCTACACAAGAGAAATAATATCTCTCTCCCTCTCTACTTTCTAAATTGCTCGCTGTCACTGGCCCGAGGCCATTCTAATATTTATCGCTTTCTTAGTTATGCTTTGTTATATTACTTGGTATTGGCCATAAGCAGCCGCATTTAATCATATCTTTACTGTTATCCCATTCTCGACTGTCTACAATAGATCAAGCTCAACCCAAACATCGACCCCAAGGCCCTTTATCGACCTGTCCCACACCCGGGCAGCAGGTTCCTTGGCTTGCTCAACTCCCCCTTTAGCCCGTATCCCCTTGGTAAAACAAGCCTGGACAGTAATCCTTCACGTTCAAGTATCTCCCGATTTTAGCTTGCATTTCATCATTAAATTTCATATTTTTAGCATCAAATGCTCTAAACAACTAACTCGAGAATAGATCACGTATTTTAGAATCCCATTTATAAATTTTATTGTTGTTGCCATTTTCACGATAAACACTTTGGCGCCCACCGTGGTGCTAACAATAATAGTGATTATTTTCTTACTGGTTTCATTGCACAAACGAACATTATCTTTCATACGTTTTCTTATCCAGGATCCTTTGATTTCAGGTCAAAATGTCAGGCTTAGTAAATAGAATCGAAAATGATAACCTCAAAAACCATGGGGAAAATGGCATGTGTATCTCGACCACTGTGGTACCACCACAAAATCCCGATAATGTAGCAGGGTTGATTCTAGCAGATGCGGATTCGCAGGATGCACATCATGTCGAGGAAACTTCTCACACTGACATAAGCATACGGCACATTGACCGACAGGAAACTCAAAAGACCCCAGCCCGGGAAGAACATGGAGTTAGTCTTCATGTTATTTTTGAAATGTTGCAGGCACAACAGTTGGCCATTGCTCAGTTACAAATCCATCCGAAGACTCCAAGCACGGCAGCACCGGAGACAGGTCCCCCCGCCGAGCAAGCACTCAAAAGGTCATGCAATAACAGGTCCGTGGCCGACCCTGCCATAGTGAAGATGCTCGAGGACCTAGAGGATCGAATTGGGTGAGAAAATGATTGCAGCCAATGATAAAAAGGTCAAAACCTACAACTCTAGGGTCAATCAGATCCCGGGTGCGCCCTCGATCCTTAAGGATTTAGATTTGAAGAAGTTCATACAGAGGCCATTCCCCGAGGAAGCGGCCCCGAAGCCCATTCGAAAAAAGTTCAGAATGCCAAAACTCCCTAAGTACAACGGTACCACCGACCCTAACGAACATGTTACTGCCTAAAACTACGCAGTAAAAAGAAATGATATAAAGAATGACGAGATCGAGTTAATATTGCTAAACAATTTGGAGAAACGCTTTCAAAAGGAGCCATGCTATTTTATCACAACTTGTCTCCCAATTCCATAGATTCATTCGCCATGCTAGCAGACTCCTTCGTAAAGACATATGCTGGAGCCATCAAAGTAGCAACGAGGAATTCTAACATTTTCAAAATCAAGAAGAGAGAGAATGAGATGCTGCGGGAATTTGTATCCCGCTTCTAGATGGAACTGATGGAGCTACCGCCAGTCTCCGACGAATAGGCAGTGCAAGCCTTCACCCAAGGCCTGAACGAACGAAGCTCGGTGTCTTTAAAATAGCTGAATCAGAACCTAATCGAGTATCTAGCCGTGACTCGGTCGGACATCCACAACCGGTACCAATCAAAGATCAGAGTTGAGGATGACCAGTTGGGAGCCCCTTCAGGCTCAATACACCCAAACAGACTCCTGGAAAAAGAATTGAAACCAAATAAAGAAAGGTACCAGTTATACCTCAAAGATAGGAGGAAATCCCCAAGACGCAACCTACCTCGCAATGATCAGAGGGTGGATCGAGGACAGGACCCTCGAGGGCTCATTAATAGATCCAGGTTCGATCGAAACATGGTTCCAATGAATGCGCCCCACTTATCAGAATACAATTTCAGCGTCAATATGTCAGACATCATTTTCGCCATCGGTAAGATCAGAGATGCCAAGTGGCCCAAACCTATACAGTCGGATCCTTCGCCAAGGAATTACAACTTAGTATGTGAATTCCACAACATGTATGGCCACAGGACTGAGGATTGCCATCAACTACGAGAAGAAGTAGCTCGACTGCTCAACAAAGCACACCTCCATGAATTCCTTAGTGACCGGGCGAAAAGTCAGTTCCGAGAAAGGGAGGCAACCAAGAAAAATGAAGCAAACTAGCCACAACATGTTATCCACAGGATCATAGGGTGTGTCGATGTTCCGCAGGAACCTGTGATGAGAAATACAAAAATATCTATCACCAGAGAAAAATGGACTCGGGGATACATCCCCATAGAGGTCCTCATGTTCAGTGAAGAGGATATCGATGTCCTATCTCAACCTCACAACGACGCCCTGGTAATTTCCTTTCTTGTAAATTTTTTCAGATGAAACGTGTACTCGTGGATCTAGGTAGCTTGGACAATATTATCAAATCGAGGGTAATAGAACAACTTGGATTGTTCGAACAAATTGTGCCTGCCACTCGGGTCCTCAATGGATTCAGCATGGCAAGTGAAACGATGAAAGGAGAAATCATCCTTCCGATTATCGTGGCCGGCACAACCCAAGGCACCAAGTTCCATGTCATCGAGGGAGATATGAAGTATAACACCTTATTTTGGTGGCCATGTATACACTGAGCAGTACTATCGGCCCTTCACCAGATGATAAAATTAGCAACAAAGGATAGGATTAAGACTGTCTATGAGGAACAACATGAGGCGAAGGAAATGTTCGCAATACACGATGTGTTACCAACGCTCATAGCTCCGCCCCCGAATAAACCAAAGGGTGAATCGGCCATCACCCTCAGTCGGGCTTGAAAAAGGTAGTGGAAATCTATGCTGCGTCTCCACCCCAGGCGATTATAATGGACCGATTCCGAGGCATCGCCAACATATCTCACTTCAAGGTATGATCATCTCTCTTTATTTTTCAAATTTTGAATTAACCCTTGTGCAGGCACTTGACCGGAGCTACCAGAATGCTAGTTCCATAAGAAGACCATAGGGCTCTAAAAATGCAACCGTTGCACTCTTTTACTTCGACCGAGTTTTTATCCCAGAAGAAGGGTTTTTACCGGCTAGGTTTTTAACGAGGCAACATCTACGAGCTGCGTAAAGGGGCACTCCATAAAATATTCAAAACTTCCCCTGCGACCGACTTTTAAATTGTGAGGCGCATTCCCCCAAGAAGCTGCCCCCTCAAAGGAGTTTTTGAGGCACTAAATAAGGTTCCTATAGGAAAGCAATATATCGGGCCGAACGATATAGTCAGGCCCCTGTCGGTGAAAACATGTACTATTGTATCGAGCACTCAAAAAACACTTTTTTGTCAAAAGAAAAGAGGAGACTCCTTCTCAGAGTAAGGTAACAAATGTCTTCACCAGAAATATCCCAAAAACTCGGGAACGGACACCAGCAGTTCAAATGTCAGATGGCCTCCCGGCCGAAGCTCTAAAATCATAAAAACTTCAGCATCTCGTACTCCAGAAAAGGGGATTTCAACATGCTCGAGGCATGGGCCCCTCCACCGAATGCATCCCGAAATACTTGGAGACTTAGCATAAGTAATTCGATACTCTACGACCCCAGGGTTGAAATTCCGGGCTCATAAGTCCCTGACGAGGTAGCTCCAAGCTCATGAATAGCGACATTCGATCCTAAGCAAACCTGATGACACATAAACTGTTATTAATCGCCATGCACTGGAAAAACCGAACCTGATGACTCAGCATAACCAGATCAATTCCACATAGCAACAAAAACTGTAAGACCTCAATAGGCACGACAAACTGTAAGACCTCAACATGCATGAAAAAATTGTAAGACCTCAACAGGAATGATAAAACTGTAAGACCTCAATAAGCATGAAACCCAAAATCTCAAAGTTTAGGCTATACGTCGCATTTGTAATAATCCCAAAAGGGTATACCCTCAGTGTAGACGCATAAACTATCACTCGGGGATAAAAAATGGCTCTAGCCAAACACATATGACTATGGTAAAAATGGCTAATACAACGAAATTAACGTGACTCGAGGATGCTCGATCGTCGCTAAACAAAATCGTAGGCCATTACTTCAAATATATTTAGGAAAGAACCGGTTAAAATAGGCTTCCCTCAGTAGGAAAAAACAAGCTTTGTCCATGTCAGCTCCAAATCACAAGGCTTTGACCTGCTTAGCCTATGAGCTATGAACCTTTTGACGTGCTCAAACATTGTCGATAATGACTTGAAATCGAGCTTCTTCCAGAACCGACGACGGTTCAGGCAAAATTATTTCGAATGACCTTAACGAGCGGAAAACAAAGCATACAAAGAGCCCACAGGCAAAAGAGCAAGAGCCATCGTCACCAACCAAACAAGCCTCGGGCCCACACACTAAAAGGTCTCAACAACCAGACACCATAAGAGCCATTGTCGCCAGCTTAAAAATTGACAACTTGAGGATTAAAATGAGAGACTGGATCAAATATAGTTAACTATGCGAGCCTCTGGGACACATATCGCAACATCTCGATGACCAAACAACGTAAAAACCACGGTCGCCAGCTTGAAAATCAAAGAATTTAAGGGTTAATTAAAGCTCGAGTCATAACGTGACTCGGAGACTAAACCTAAAATAGTTGAAACAAACGACCGAGGGTGAAAAAAAAAGTCATTATCATTGGCCCATGCTGGTAGGAAAGAATTCAACGGTCGATTAAAGCTCGAGTCGCAATGTGACTCGGAGACTGGACCCAAAAGAGTTGGAACACAAACACCCAAGGCCAAGCAACTTAAGCAATCATCATCCGCCCATGCAGGCACAAAAAAACTTTAGGGTCAATTAAATCTAGAGTCGCAACGCGACTTAGAGACTAGACCCAAAAGAGTTGGAACACAAACGCCTAAGGGCGGGCAACAAAAACAATCATCCTCCGCCCATGCAGGCACCAGAGATTGGAGGTCTGGTAAGCCCGAGTCAAAGCCTGACTCGGAGACTAGGCCTGAATAGCTGGGCAAAACACAAAGGCCATAACACCTACTTGCACGTAAAAATTGTGCTTATGAGCCCTCAGATCTATCTAGTAATCCTCGGATCCATAGGGTTCTCACTTGACACCGAAAACCAGTCTGCTTGGTCAAAAGCAATACAAAAGAGATAAAGCTTCAAGCTTTCTCTTATTATCCACAAAAGGCGCGCTCTTCATCTACAAACATGCTCTACAAATATCAAGTACAAAATAGAAAAATGGCCAAAACCGCACTCCGCTCCAAAAGGCTACAGCCTGCCAGCACCCAACGTCGATCTACTTGAGTACCTTCCTTTGGGATTTGCAACAGATATATTCCTTGATCCTCTCCTCATGATTGAGGGCCCACTTCAACTCAGGTTGGGCATCAGTATTGTCCTTCATACGAATCGCCATATCCTGATTAGCCTTGGTTTGACTTAATGTTGCCTCAGCCCGAGCAACGATTATTTCAGCCCTAACCTTCGAGAGTTCAGATTCGAGCATCACGATCATATCCATTTGAACTAAGGCATTATCACGAGCCAATAGGAGTTGGACTCGAAGGCGGGAACTTTAGCCAAAGCATCCTTCTCTTCTGAAGCATGAGCCTGGACCTGAGCCCTCAGTTTGCCGCAGGCATTCCCAACACGGTTAGTTTCTCCCTTAAGGTACTCCAAAGCCTCCGTCTTTTTCTGCAGCTAACATAGGTAAAGGGATTAACCTTAAGGGTCAAAAAGAGTGAAGCGGGAGATACGAAAGGTTACCTACTCCATCAAAAAACTCTCGTAATTTGACCACCAATGCATCTCATATCGCTAGTGCATCAACTCAACCTCTTTCTCCTCGCTAAGGAGCCTAAGGGACTCACTTTTATCCAGAGCTTTCCGAAACCTAGATCCTTGGCGGAGCAGCTCAGACCTGAGCCTATCACAAGCCTGCGAAAGGAGAAAACTCGCTAAAGAAAGGAGGTCACAGAATATAGAAGAACTGCACCTAGACTCACCATAAAGTGAGGATAGCGAATGATGCCCTCTCTTCAAAGACGTGGGCCCGTTAGGCCCCATAAAAGCTCCAAAACTTAGCATACTATCTCCATGTAACTCGGAGGGCCCGGTAGCCTGAGTGTATTAAACCAATTTAGGTATGAGGATGGGCTCAGAGAGGTGCCATGCCAATGAGCAAAGTAATCATGATGAAACTCACCACAAAATGAAGTCGGCGGACCTCCACGAGGGCCAAGAACACTCCTGTTGGCCCAACCCTTTTATTCCAAAAGAACCAACCCCAGCCGGGGCATAATCACTCAAAAGAGTTGCCGCTTTGGAACTAAGGACTCCAGGGATAGCGGGCTTGGATGATGCACCCCATAGAAGCACAGACCCATCTCGCCCCGATGAAAGCTCCATCGTATTACGAAGAACATATCTCATTTATTGTCGTTGTCCCCTAGCTCGAGAGACTACAAAATCCCCCTCTCTCCGGAGGGGGCACAACCTCGTCCCTAAGGGACCATCCAGTATCAAACAATGCCCGAACAAACGCGACAGAGGAATGAAGGCACGAATACTAAATTCGCCATTGCGGTAACAAGAGCTAACAAAATATTGAGCGCACTGCCTAAAATGTGTGGTATCAGCGATTAACACCCGAGCGGAACAACTCGCCCATGCTCGGTCTTTGCCATCCCGTAAATAAACAGTCGTTAAGAGCATGATCTATCAGCACCATAGAGTCAGCAGACCTCGATGACCCCCGAAGGCAGAAACAACCTCGCATTACATGTGGGAAGAGCGGCAATGATACAAAGCCAACCAAAGACACCAGCCTTCAGCACTATCTCCAGTCTCAAGATTGGCCTACAACTTCTAAGGCCTCCACCAAAGGAAATTAGCTTGCGAAAAGATAGACGCCTCTAACAAACACCCGTACAAATGGGCTCCGGGTGCTGACCAAAATGTTCCAATCACGGGCAAACCTTCATTCGGAGACTACCTTCGGAAAGTTATCGGTGTCCCTGGTCCGCTGATCCTCGGGCAAGCTTCTTCGCAAAATGTTATTATAAGGCTCGAGGACATTATCTATGCCTTTACACAAAGAGTGGGTCCCGATGGCCCAAAATTATTGGCCTTATTCAGGTGCAGCTCGAGGAGTCACAAAGGACCCCGAGCAAAGCCATTTTGCCAACAAAAAGGTCGAGAAAAATGCTCGTGTCTGAGGTCAGTATCACAGGCGGCCAAACAAGATCATGCATTCGGGGCTACCAAAAATATAAAGAGATACAACAAGTATCAAAGAAAGGGATCAGGGAAATATCTTTTGTATTTATAAAAGTGCTTACAACGACCCT
>MU674309.1:83367-144321 GCA_026770625.1 Nicotiana glauca | reverse complement strand
GGGGGGGGGGGGGGGGGGGGGGGGGGGAGGGTTTCCTTACATATGATTACAAAATCCTGCCGGGGGATCCTTACGTAAGAATATAAAGATACAAAATATATGCGTACAATAAGAGCCTAAGGGGTCGTTTGGTAGGGTGCATTAGATAAGCTAATGCATGCATTAGCTTTGAGGATTAATAATACATTGTTTGGTAGGATGCATTAGCTTCATGTATTAATAATACATTATTTGGTAGACATTTTGAACCCATGCATTACTTATGCAAGCATTAGTTATACATCCTATTTGGTATTATCCTATGCATAATTAATGTATAGAAAACAATGGTATTAGCAATGCAATGAGTTTTAATGCATGCATTAGCTTAGTTAAAGACAAAATTGTTCTTCAAAATTTATGCTTGATTATAATATGCTAGTTAGTATATTAATACAAGTTCAAAATAATCCAAATAGTGAGAAATAAAATTATATCCCTAGTAAATAAATAAATTCTTCGCATATTTTCTTTTTTCATAAATAAATATTTAATTTTATTTAAAAATATAGGTAGACAAATAAAATATTTTTTTAATCCTTTTCATATAAAAACATTTCTCAACATATGTTTCTTTTAAAAAGTTAGAGTGTGGACAGTTTTGAGGGCATTTTTGTAAACAAGCAATTCTTTTAGAAGTTGTGCAATGTTTTAATACATCAAACCAAATAATGGATAATAAATATGTTAGCATAACTAATACCAGCATAACTAATGCAAGCATAACTAATATCAGTATTACTAATACACCCTATTCAGCATTATTCTTATGCACCCTACCAAACGACCCCTAAGAGTCTAACCTATTCTCTGAATGCTGCATCTACATCATCATCCCCTCAGGCTTATGACCTCAAAGACAATATCTTCAAAGTCCAATCCCCTCGTGGACCGCACCCTAATCCTCCAAGAATAGCATCTTCAAAAGGAAGAATATAGAAGAATAAGGTGGGGGAGAAGAGAAAAATGATAAATGAGAGGCCAGAAGAAGACAAGAAGTGGCTGGGTGAAAATTTTGGCTAGTATGAACTCCGCCAGCACTACCATTTTTGAAGCCACTCCTTGAGACGTTGCCTTGGACCGGGAGGTGACAACCAGTAGAGACAGCCGCCACACCCCTGGAATCCAAAAGGGGTGTAACACGCCGAGCTGAGGGAGGAGGATGAGCAGCGGTGTATAATCCGAGCCCCCTCTTGGGTAGCAGTGCATCATCCAAAATATCTCCAGGGGTCGGAGGAAATCGGCCGTCTTCCTCATTGCCCCGATCCAACGGTGATAACAACAACAATAATAGAAACAACAACAAATAACAACAATAGCATCACAACGACACAACTTCGTCCAACCAAAAAGGGATCGAGAGTTGGGCCAAGGCACATGCGATGTAACATTTTGAGGGCATGAGCCTCAAATATAGCAGGATGGCTAAGGCTAAAAGGTAGAAGAAATGGAAGAAAGGATGGGTATCAAAGGAAGTTTGAGTAAGAAACCGACCATAAGAAGCCCCATTCATAGGGGAAGGCAAAGTAACTGACGGCACCATCACCACCCTCAAAAAACGTAACAGCAGGCACAATCAATGCGTTCGTAGAAACTGGACTGATATTAATAAAATAACTCCGAACAATGAAGAGTCACAATATTTCAAGTGATACTAGAGAAGCGGAAAGGAAAAACACCTCACCACCTTTAAAAGAGGGTTGCACCATCGACACGACGCCGTTACGGAAGACCAAGAAGTGAAGTGTCAAAATCATTTCTTATCACTTCCCTATAAGAAACACAGAGACTACCTATTTGTGGTGAAATCTGGGAGGTTAATTTCTCCTTGACTAAATGCTTCGGAGGGTAATTTCGGAAGCCCAAGACCTCGAGCCATTCACTTCCCTCCAGATCGATCGATGCCCTGCCAAGGATAATCTCAGCCATAGTCCTGATGAACGTAGGAATTTCCTAAGGAACGCCTCCGAGGTCGACCAGGTCTGTTCAAGCGGTTCGATATCGGCCCGCGCATACGTCATAAAGCTAGCTGGTTGTGTCATCCCATTCTTTTGTCATGCAACTTATCTTGTACTAAGTTTGGGATCCCCGTTTCTATAAAAGGGGAGTCGCTAACACCATGTAAAGTAGAGCTCCAACTATTTTACAAAAGAGTAATAATATCTCTCTCCCTCTCTTCTTTCTAAATTGCTCGCTCTCACTGGCCCGAGGCCATAATAATATTTATCGCTTTATTACTTATGTTTTGTTATGTTACTTGGTATTGGCCATAAGGAGCCTTGTTTAATCATATCTTGACTGTTATCCCATTCCCGACTGTCTTCAATAGCTCGAGCTCGACCCAAATGTCGACCTCGAGGCCCTTCATTGACCAGCCCCACAACTGGGTAGCAGGTTCCTTGGCTCGCTTAACTGCCCTTTTAGCCCGTATCCCCTTAGTAAAACAAGCCCGGACAGTAAGCCTCCTGGTTCAAGTATCACCCCATGTTAGCTTGCATTTCGTTATTAAATTTCATCTTTTTAGCATTAACTCTAAAAAACTAGCTCAAGAATAGATCACGTATTTTTAGAATCCCATTTACAAATCCAATTGTTGTTACCATTTTCACAGTAAACACCAAGCTACCTAGGAAATCGGCGGTCCTGGGATAGTGTGGCTGTCCAATTCTTGAGAATAACTCCCTTCTCCATAGTCTGAATGGTGAGGCCTTCTTCTTCCTCCTCCTCCTCAATTATCACATTGCAGTCCATATTCTCGTCTTCTAGGAACAAGTTTCTCAGCCCAGCAAAAGCTTCTTCCTCTATAGATCCCCACATTGTATCGGCCTAGTGAAAATTTTGATTTAGGTGTGGTATCGGCTGCTCGAGAGGCTAATAAGTACCATGCCATGGAGGCGACCAATCATCATATTCTTTCCATGTATACTGATACCCGAGCCTGAAAGTTGTGTCATGACGTTTCAGCTGTATCAATTTAGTAATGACATGGAGTTTCTTCCCTATCCCTTTGCCTGGTTCATATTCGGACAAAGCCAGTATGCTTTCTATTTTGTTACTCCACCATTTTTCGTTCTCAATCGTGCTGACATGCTCAATGTGGGATAAGTTTCTCTACCCAATCTTCTTTTATTTTTGATAACCAAGATAGTTTGATTGGGGTAAATTAGGTTACTTCTATCTCCGTGAATGATTACCTTCTGATGGTTCCATTCGAACTTTACGGCCTGTTGTAGCGTGGAAGCCACTACCCCAGCAACATGTATCCAAGGTTGAACCAATAGAATATTGTATGTAGCTTATATGTTAAGTACTTGGAATTCAATATCGAACCAAGTTGGCCTCATCTGCAAACAAAGGTTAATCTGCCCAATATGTCCCTTTGAGACCCCTCAAATTCTTTCACGTTCACACTTCCTACCCATATCTCGTGGAAATCGTTGCCCAATATTTTTAGAGTAGTGAATGGGCAAATATGAAGGGTAGAAACCCTATCTATTAGGACCCCGACAATAAATTTGTCTTCAAACTGCACCGTGATATGCAATGCCCTGTTATGACTTAACCCTTCAGGCAGTAGTTCATCCTCATGGAAGGTGATCTTCTGACTCTCCAGTACTTGCCCTACCATGTTGGCCATCTCTCCGCTCGTGATATTGTTGGCCACATAAGCTTTATTCAACAAGTTTACCATGAAAATAACAACAATAATTAAATTTGTAAATGGGACTCTAATAATATGTGATCTATTTTTATGCTAGTTGTTAGAGTAGTTGATGCTATGCATATAAAGTTTAGCAAAGAGATACAAGCTAAAATGGGGCAGTAATCAAACAGAAGGGCTTGCTACCCGGGATTCGGATTGGTCGATGAAAGGCCTCAAGGTTGATATTCGGCTCGAGCTCGAGCTATCAGGGGTAACTGGGAAGGGGATAATAGTTAAGATATCATTGAAGAAGGACCTTTATGGCCAATACCAAGAAATAAATGAAGAACAAGTACGAAAGCAATAAATTCAAAGAGTAGCCTCGAGCGAGCGAGTTAGAGAGAAAACAGGGAGAGAGATATTATTGCTCTTGTGTAGAATGGTTGGGATGATAGCCTCCCCTTACAAAGTGGTGTGGATTCCCTTTATATAGGAGGTGAATCCGATTGTAGTACATCATACATTAATTACAAAAGCATGGAAATGGGACAGCAAGATGTGATGCCTCGACACAGGCTTTGGGTAGGCCGACTCTGTAAGACTTAGTCGCGTGCCTTGGGAATTCCCCTTTTTCCTCTAGCTTCGATCTTCGTCTTTTTTGAGTCGGGCCTCAACGAGCCCAGAGGTAGGGGACTCGGTCACAATTCCACGTCCTCGGGGTCTCGAGATGTTCTTCCAAAGTGACTTGATAGCAATAAATTAGGCCCTCAGAGTTTGCCACATACAGATAGTCTTCGTGTTTCGCGGAACGAAGCGATGAGAAACAACTCTGACACTCAACCCCTAGAGCTTCTTGTGACAACATCATGCTGATGACTTAACCTATGGTGTGAGTTTTTATGATAACCAGTACATCCTGTAGACTTGAATTTTTGACATTATTCAATGAACTGTCATTTCCCATTATCCAAGTTTAAAGTACCGCCGTCGATTCGGTTTGCCAAGAACACAGTAATTGTGTATGCCAATCAGTCTTCCAAAGGCCTTGATGACCGCATTATTACCTCCTATAAATAAGGGCATTCTGGCATTATTTTTCTATCCAAGTGTCTTCATCCACTCATTTGCCCTTTTCTACTTTTCATTTGTTGATAGCCATGTTCGGAGTCTACGACCTCAAAGTCATTTGGCATTGTTTTGATGGGCCGTATCATGGCCCTTTGCCTGAGCTCGACTATGCTCTTCGGTCATTGCTGCGGTTGTTGTCGCATCTGCTGATATCTAGCTCGGGTACGAGCATTCTTTTCGTTCTTCTGCCGATTGACATGGCTCTTTTCTGAACCCATTTTCGTACCTCGGACCAAGCCTGAATTTGTCTGATGGATTCGAGCCTTTGAGTTTCATGGAGATAGTACGCCAAGTTTTGAAGTTTTTGAGAGTGGTATCCTAAGTGAAGCTAAGCTTCGGGTACCTGGGGTATTACTTGGAACTTGATGTAGATAGCCTTTTAAGGCATAGTGGATATACTTCTATTGAGGGGTCACCTATATTTAGGCGATGCCTTGAGCCCTCATGGAAGGAGATCGAAGTGCTTCTTTTCTTTTTAGAAAGGAGAACCATGAGATTGGGTACCGTCTCGAGCTCTATGATGGCGCCTAAGGCTTTCCGAAGCCTGACTTCTTTTTTATAGAGGTCCTCAAGGTGGGTGCCACCTCAGGACTGGAGATGATGTTGTTAGCTTCTTTAAGCCTAACTTCTCATCGATGGAGCTCTCTGGGGTTTACTACCAACCCAAGATCTATACCGAGGCTGTTGGCCTCTCGGGGCTTATCTTGGATAGGCGAATAATTGTTGTTTCCCACATATATATAGGGTGGCTCTTTCTTCTTTGGAAGATCCCATTATATTAGATAAATATCCTTCTGCCTTGGCATCGAGTCCTTCATTACCTTAAGTGCAAAAGTGTTGGTGTAGGTCCCTGCTTCAGTTTTACAATTCTACTATAACTATGACTGCTACTTCAGGGCCGGTTCGTCAGGGTGGGGAGAGTTCCACTCCTAGTGCTCAGGATCTGTGGGAGTTTACTTTGAAGAATATGTCTTTGATAAGAGAGGAACATCTCGAAATGGCGAGGAGATACTGCAGATGGGGAGAGGGGGTAGCGTTGCTGGCGCTTTCATCGGATGAGAGTATTACAGACCCTGCTAATGGATTCCTGAATGTGTACTTATACCCTTTCGCACTAGGCTCCTTTGATAGAGTCGTGCTTGATATCTTCCTGAAGTATCGCGTTACTTTGGCGCAAATACATCCGTCGTTTTGGCAAATAGTGCTAATAATGAGATTCTTTGAGGAGAAGGCTGGGCTTGAATTTATGGTTAGCCACCTCGTCAGGATGTACCAGTGATTTCATTATCGAGGCTTGATAACATTGTGGTTATGTTCGTCCATGCCCTTTGTTGTTGATGATAAAGAAGATGGGGATCAAGAGTGGGTAAGTCAATTCGTCCGGGTTCGGACGACTGACATTATCCTCGTGGAGCTCATGCCATTTCCAGAGGGATGGAATTATGTGTATGAGTGGAATGTCTTGAGCATTCTTAGATTCGCTTACAGCAAAAACCAGTTTAGTAATTGTGTTTCCTACTAGCCTGCAGCAACTTCGTGGTCGCCAGGCGATGTTCCCAATTTTCCCGGCTGGGTCCAGAGGTTGGTGACTCATTCAACTTGCGATGAGCATAGGTAGCGAGTTGTGTCCTATGGCAGATGGGAAGCAAAATACCAAGGTATGTGCGTATGCTGCTTTTACCTTGATCTTCGTATATTTGAGATGACATTTCCTCTTTCCTTTGTACTGGCTTTGCCGTCGTAGGTATCGGACGATCCTCTGTAGCGAGGCTTTGTTCCTCTGGAGATGGGGATGAGTAATTGTCCTCCGAGCCAAGGACAATGGCAAAAAATGGGATATGCACTCGTAGTGCGATGGAGCTTTTAGCAGGGATAAATAGGTCTGTATCTTCAAGGATAGAGCGTCACCCGAGCCTGCTGTTCCTGAAGTCTTTGGTTCCGGGGCGGTGGTTCCTTCGAATAAATCTTCCTCGACCAAGGTTGGTTCTTTCAGAGCTGAAGGGGTTGGACCAACAGGAGTGTTCTCAGCCTTCGAGGAAGTTCGCCATCTTCACTTCGCTGTGAGTTTCGGCGTAGTCTTTCTGTATTTCGTGTCATTTCTTCCTTATCTAGTTTTTCTTCTATAGGCCTTTGATAGGCTCAGGTGTGAGTTGCTCTGTCATAGGGCTAGGCTTCAGAAAGCTCTGGATGAGGGTAAGTCCTTTAGGCTCCTCAGCTAGGAGAAGGAGGTTGAGTTGATGCACTGGTGATATGAGGTGTACCGGAGCTTGAATTACGAGAGCTATTTGAGGGAGTAGGTAACCTCTGGTAGTACATGTTTCGCCTTTTTAACCCTTGAGGTTAATATTTTTTTCTATCTTAACTGCTGAAAAAGACGGAGGCTCTGGAGTATCTTAGGGGCGAAACAGACAGGATTAGGAATGCTTGCGGTAAACTGAGGGCTCAGGTGCAGGCTCAAGCTTTAGAGGAGAAAGGTGCCTTGGCTAAATTTCCTACCTTCGAGGCCCAACTCCGCTTGGATCGTGACAACATTTTAGTTCAATTGGATATGATCGTGAAGCTCAAGTCCGAACTCTCAAAGGTCAGGGCTGAAATCATCGATGCTCGGGCTGAAGCAACATTGAGTCGGGCTAAGGCTAATCAGGATATGGCGATTCTTTTGAAGAAAGCAACTGATGCCCAAATCGAGTTGAAGAGGGCCCTCGATCGTTAAAAGAGGATTGAGGAATATCTTCATTGTAGATCCCGAAGAGAGGTACTTGAAGAGGTCGGCGCCAGAGGTTTTGTTCTCCCAGAAGAGCTGGCTCGAGCGAGGGTGGACGAGTGTGATGCTCGGTCACTTCTTGCTGACATCGCAAAGAGTGAAGACGAGGCTAATAGGTAGCATCACTCTGAATCAAAGCAAAGACTTTGCCATTTTGTATGCGATATTCGTAGAGCATGTTTGTAGATGGAGAACACACATTTAGCGTATGTGAATAAAAGAAAACCTGAAGAATTTATTTCTTTTTATCCCTTTTTGTATATCTTTTGACCAGGAGGGTTGGTTTCAGAGTTTGGCGGGAACCCTTAGATTTATATCACGGCTCTGGAGCTCATCGGGCAGGCCCAAAGGCTCTTTCATGCTCGGTTAAGTGCAGTTTTTAATGCAAGTTGGCGTTTAGAGCTCTTATGCTTTGCCCAACTGTTTTGGGTTTAGTCTCCGAGTCAAGTTTTGACTCGAGCTTACTTGACCTTCAATCTCATGTGCCTGCACGGGAGGACGACAATGGCTCTTACGCCTTGCCCTTGGTCATTTATATTTTTATCATTTTAGGTTCATTCTTCGAGTCGGGTTACGACTCGAGCTTAATTGACCCTCAACTTTTTTGTGCCTGCATGGGCGGACTATGATGGCATTTACGTCTCAGGTCGACGCGACCTTTCAAGTATGTGTCCCTGAGGCTCGTGAAGATGGCGACGATAGCTATTATGTTTTGCCCTTAGGCATGTATAGTTAACTATTTTATATCTGGTCTCCGAATCGAGCTACGACTCGAGCTCATTTTAATCCTCAAGTTTTCAGATTATTAGCTGGCGACAGTGGCTCTTACGATTTTTGTCGCTGCGACTGTAAGGCCCCATGAAATCCCTACTGAGAAACCTGGATCCCGTGGTGCCAAGTTAGGAGCATGTGTTAATAATTCATAAATATACTTCGCGGAGAGCTTGCGAGCCATGGCGTAGACCTTTTTGGATTGAATAATGCATTAAAAAGTCAAGAATAAGTTTCCAGAAAAAAATGCAAGAAATGCGGTCAGGAATGCGGCCGGAAATCAGGTATGTGGACCGCATATCTGCCGTAGAGTGATTCAGAATGTTGGATAAAAATTGACGTCAGATATGCTGTTGAAAATGCGGTCGCATAATCGAAATGCGGACCGCATAGTCTTCGCATATTCTCCTTTGAATTTTGTGAGTGTTAGTTCTGTGGTGCACTTTGCGACTGTAGAACGTGAATGCGGACCGCATTCTTACCGCAGACTGAGTCAGAAGGTTTGGTTTCTGGAGAGCATTTTGTGGTCCATTATGCAGACCGCATGTTTACTCTGCGATCGCAAATGCGATCGAATACTTGACTCGGGGCTCCAATTTTCTAATTTTTAACTCGACCTCCCTATCGATATATCCGGTGTTATAGCTCATTTTAAGCATCTTTCTGGACATTTCTAGAGGGAGAGAGAGGGTTTCTAGAGAGGGAAAGTCTCCCCATCAAATTTCTCCATAAGGTATGACAAAATCCTTGAAGAAAATCAAGTGAAGACCCCTAGACCATCACCTCAAGAGGTAAGACTTCATCACCCCAAGTCTTATTTGTTTTATTCTCAGATATAAGGGGTCAGTAGTGAGGTTATTCATGGGTATAAAAATGGATTCCTTGAATTCATACCAAACCTTAGAGTAGCGGGAGGTGGTGAATTAAAGAGGGGTACAAAATGATACAAATTGCACCTCTAGGGTTTGTCAATATGCTTGAACCAAGGTAGAGTCTTAATCTCATCTCTAATTCTCGATTTAATTTTTAACTCTTACTCAATATATCGAAGTGCTAAGAGTTCCGGAAATTGTAAAATAGTAAGGAAAAGCTTTATTGAGGTATATATGGCTAAAACCCCCTTTTTATTAGAAATTGAGCTCAGTTTTCATTACGAAAGTATGGTAAGGGTTGAATTGGCTAGTGTATTGATTGTCATTACGCAATAATTGATTTGCATATATCTATACATATTCGTGAAGGATGTGCCTCAATGTGAATAATGTATCAATCTTGATAATTAGAGAATGATGAAAAGTACAGTTATGTGTTGAATTACTTTGGCTATAAGCCAACATTGAAACAAAGAACTATTCATGCTAGCTATGTGCTCACTTACCTGTGATTTGCAACTTGAATTATCCTTGATATATGTGTCTATGATCACAACTTGTAAAATGAATATTGAAAAGGGAAAACGATGTGATGATGGTGGCCATGAGTGCCCCAGGAATTGTTATGATATGTGTGGGATAAAGATTTGAAGGTGTTGACTAATGGGAATGGATTAATGCCTCCAATGAGGTGACCTAGCCGATCGGGTCGTGATCCGACACCATGCCGCACACATAGTGGTAATATGCTGATATTGAATTCCGGATAAGGGAAATGAAATATTGATTAAGAGTAATTCCTCCAATGAGGTGACCTAGCCGGTCGGGTCGTGACCGGACTCCGCTCGAGATGGCGGTGGTGTTGAGAACAGTGGTGAACACGTGACAGAAATGCCCTAATCTATGTTGTGGAAATTGTATGAAAGATTATACGAATTGCTTCTTTGATTTGACCATATTATTTGCTTGTATTGGTTTGATAGTTCTTTCTAGTAAAATGGTGTTTAGTTATACATACCAGTACAATTCAAATGTACTGATGTCCCTTTTGCCGGGGGTGCTACATTCGTGTTATGATTGTAGGTGGCTCCATAGCAGACAGTGCCTATCGTGTGTAGCGGAGAATTTTTCTACTCGAAGTCTCGGTGAGCCCCTTTTTCTTCCATAGGGCTATATGGTGTATCTTTTGTTATTACAACTTTCCACTTTTGAGGTATAGCCGGGGCCTTATTGCCGGCATAGTTATGCTTATCTGTGTATCCTTAGAGGCTCCAAAGACACTAGTGTGGGTTATGTAAGGGTGTTCGGGGAGTCCACTATATATATGTTGTAATCCTGAAATTGTGACCTCCATAAACTGTAACTCTAATAGAATCCTTGAAGCTAGCTCATGTACGGTAAATCTTTCTGATATGAAATGAACCAGTGATGCAGTATGCAATGTGTTTTCTCGTCTAAATTAATCAAAGGCATGGCTTCCGTATTCATATTGATTCGGGGTAGAAAGTGTTCGATAAGGCTTGCTCAGTCGGGTTCACTTGATTGAGCGCCGGTCGCGCCTCCCGAGGTTGGGGCGTAACAGTGACTTTTTAGTATGTGGCCCTGAGGCTCGTTTGGCTAGCGATGGCTCTTACGTTTTTGGCGTTATGCATATGTAGGCTTTATTTTCCTCTTGTTAAGGTCTCTTTGAAATGATTTTGCCTAACCATCGTCAGTTTGGGAAAAACCTCGATTTCAAGTTGTTGGCGGTGATTTTTGATCACCTCGGAAGGTTTAGCTCGTAGGCTGAGTAGCTCGAAGCCTTATGATTTAGAGCTGATATGGTCAAAGCTCGTTTGCCTATTGAGGGTCGCCTTTTTTTAACTGGTTCTTTTTGAAGTAGATTTGAAGTAATGGCCTATGATTTTGTTAGAGATGGTCGGGCATCCCTGAGTCGCATTAATTTGGCTAGAGCAGCCACTTTGACCATTTTCAGATATGTTTGGACGCTGCCATTCTTGATCTTGAGTAATAGTTTAGGCGTCTACATCGAGGGTATGCCATTTCGGGATACTTAAAAATGTGACATATATCCTAAACTTCGGGATTGCGTTTTATGCATGTAGTAAGGTCTTACAAAATTTTCATGCCTATTGAGGTCTTACAGTTTTTGCCATGCCTGTTGAGGTTTTATAGTTTTGCCATGTCTGTTGAGGTCTTATAGTTTTCTTATTATATTGAATCAGTCTTGCTAGACCGAGCTTGATCGATCGGGGTCTTATGGCCTCAATTTTTTAAGTGAATGGCAATTAGCAATAGTCTCTGAGTCATCGAGTTTACTCTGGCTCGGGGGCCATTATTTGTGAGCTCAGAGTTGCCTTATTGAAGGCTTTTATAACCTTGGAGCCTCCAATCCTGAGGTCATGCTCTTCTCCAGTCTGTGATGCTAGTTTTAGAGTATTTCAGGGTGTTCTTGATGGAGGAATCCTTGCAGTGAAAAGGCTGAATTTGTTTTGGAGTACGAGACGCTGAAAGATATTCTTTGATTGCTTGGTGTAAATACATGTTTTTTGTTGACTTGATCCCGGCCCGCATGCGCACGACTCCTTTCACCGTTTGGCCCGGTACATAATTTCCCATTGGAACTTAGTCTATTATTTCCCGGCCCTTTCGAGCGGACGATGCCTCCAAGGGGGGTACCCTCCGCCGTTCGGGGTTGATTGCAAAAGAAGCCCTGTGAGCTTCTTGGATTATCCTTAGGAGGCACGTTGCTCCGGTGAGAACCTTGCTGGCGGGACCCTTTTCGGGTCATAAGTCTGGCTGAGGAAAAAGAGTACGGTGGGTGTCGTTGAGGCCTTGGGATCTTCGGGTAGAGTTAAAACTTCTGAATGTCCAGGCCGGTTGTCTACATACAGGTTAGTTTAAAATAGCGAAGGAGGGAGGTAGTTTCACCTTACCGCGAGACGTGTAGGCGACGTTTCGAGGTTCGATATGTCCATGGTATTTTTGGAGTGATAACTCTAGTACAGCCCTCCATTGCGTTTAATCGAGCTTGGACGAAGACATGGTTTGCTTACCCTTCTAACTCTTTCAAGAGTGGAGATATTGGTGCCGGTGATACGTTATATGCTGTGAACTTTCCTCTTGCCGTGTGTTGCTTTTTGCCGTCGGTTTTAATTCTGTCCCTTGCGTAGAATTTCACAGTTTTGGCAAAGGGGGGACAATCCTATCTTCACGTGGTGCATTCGCGGTCATTTAAATAAGGTGTCCATGCCTCGGGCCTCCTTTGATAATGAGACTTGGCGTTCCGGTCTAGGCCAGCCATGCTGAACTGATAGAATGGTCTTTCTCCTTGTCGTTGTGATCGCCATTTGGAATCTGCCAAAGATCCGAGAGGCTGGCGTAATTTGACCCGGCGGTCCAAGCCGCCTTATCATCCTCGGCCCGATAGCTTTGATCGAGCCACCTAAATTTATGAGCATATGTTTTATTTGAAATGGATAAAATGAGGAAAAAGGTTACCAGTGCATCAGTGTGAGGCTAATATAAGGTCTTGATGTCCTTTTTGCTGAATGTCAAGGCATCCTCGGGAAATATCCCCGGATCCTCCTTTATCAAGTGATGAGTATTTTTACTCTGCTTTTTATGAGTTCTCGGAGAGTGTCGTCACTCCTCTACTATCATGGTAATGCGTTGCGGCCCACTTGCTTCATTCTTCTTAGCCGCCTTCCCTACTCGGGACTGAACTCGAATCCGGTTGCTCGATAGTTCTCCACAGTGACCTTTTTTGAGTGGCTTTGCCTTTTCCCTTCGGAGCTGGTGGCCAAATTTTGCCCCGTAGCCATGCGTATTTATATAGTTCACACACCAAGCGATGATTCCTCTAAGAGGGATCCGACTGAATAGGTCTGGGCCATTTGGTGTCCCTGGCTTCGTTGACGGTGAACACGATATCTGATAAAGCGATGTTGAAATTGTATATTGATGGGCGAGGCACCCTTGCTGGACTTGTGTCCACATAGGATCTGGCTCTGTTGACGATTCCTCAAGGATATTGTCCTCGATTCATTCTTCAATCGTTGCGAAGTAGATTGTGCCTCAGGGCATTCCTCCTATATGCGACGTACGGGTGGTATCTTTCATTGTTTGGCATCAGTTTGTTTACTAGGAGCCTGCTTGGGTATACTGAACCCGAGGGGGCTCCCGGTTGGTCGTCCACGACCCTGATTTGTGATTGATGTCGGGTGTGGTCGTCTGACCCGGTCTTAGGTGGATACCCAATCAAATTCTATTCTAACCGCCTTAGAATTGCTGGGATTTGTTCGTTTAGGCTTTGACTGAAGCCTTGTGCCGCCCGATAATCTAGGACTAGGGGTAGTTCCGTTTGTTCCATCTGGGAAGGAGATGTAAATTTTTGCAGCCTTTCATTCTCCCTTTGTTTAATCTCGGATGCGTCGGGATTTCTCGTTGTTGCTTCAGTGGCACTGGTGTGTGCCTTTATGAAGGAACTGCCGATATGATAAGTGAGTTTATGGGGTTTGGAGTTAGGCTATAGTGCCGCATCACGGCCCTTTTCGAGAGCGCTTCTCCAAACTTCTTCAATAAGACGGACTCGGTCTCCTCGTCTTTTTTGTCATTACCTTTCACCGCATATGTACATGTGTAGGCAGTAACGTGTTCATTAGGGTCAGTGGTCCCGTTGTATTTAGGGAGTTACGACATTCTGAATTTCTTTGGAATGGGTTTTGGGTCCGCCTCCTCGGGGAATGGCCTTTGTATGAACTTCTTTGAATTCATGCCTTTTAGGACCAAGGGCACACCCGGTATCTAGATGACCCTAGAGTTGTAGGTCTTGACCTTCCCATCATTGGCTTCTACCATTTTCTAGCCTAATATGATCCTCCAATATTTTTACAATGGTCGGGTCGGCTATCGACCCATTATTGCTCGATCTCTTGGGTACTTGTCCGGCCAGGGAAGTAGTTTCCGGTGCTACTGTACTGGGAGTCTTCGGGTGGCTTTGCAACTGAGTGATGTCCAACTGTTGTGCCTGCAACATTTCAAAAATAACATGAAGACTATCTTCAAGTTCTTCCCGGGCGGCGGTCTTTTTGGCTTCCTGTTGGTCGCCATGTCGTATGCTCTTGTCGGTGTGTGAGGCTTCATTGATTAGTTGTGCGTCCTATGAATCTGAATCCGCTAAAATCAGTCCGGGCGTGTTATCGGGATTTTGTGGTGGCACACCGATAGCTGAAATAGCTATGCCGTTTTCCCCATGTTTTTTGAGGTTGTCGTTCTTAACTTTGTTTATTGAGCTAGATATTTTGACCTGAAATCAAAGGATCTTGGACAAGAATAGGTGTGAAAGATAACTTGCATTTGTGTAATGGAACTAGCAAGAAAATAATCACTATTATTTTTAGCCCCACGGTGGGCGCCAAACTGTTTACCGTGAAAATGGTAACAACTATTAAATTTTTAAATGGGACTCTAAAACTATGTGATCTATTTTCATGCTAGTTGTTAGAGTAGTTGATGCTAGGCATATGAAGTTTAATGATGAGATACAAGCTAAAACGGGGCAGTAATCAAACTGAAGGGCTTGCTACCCGGGCTTCGGATTGGTCGATGAAAGGCCTCGATATCGATATTCGGCTTGAGCTAGAGCTATCAGCGGTAACCAGGAAGGGGATAACAGTCAAGATATCATTAACGAAGGCTCTATATTGTCAATACCAATCAATAAAATAAGAACAAGTACGAAAACAAAAAATGCAAAGAGTAGCCTTGAGCAAGAAAGTTAGAGAGAAAAGAGGGAAATATATATTATTGCTCGTGTAGAATGGTTGGGATGATAGCCGCCCCTTACAAAGCGGTGTGGATTCCTGTTATATTGGATGTGAATATGGTTATAATACATCATACATTAATTACGAAAGCATGGAGATGGAATGGCCAGATGTGATGCCTCGACACAGGCTCTGGGTAGTCCGGCTATCAGACTTAGCTGCGTGCCTTTGGAATTCACCTTTTTTCTCTAGCTTCAATATTCATCTTCTTTGAGTCGGGCCTCGATGAGCCCAGAGGGAGGGGAGTCGGTTGCAACTCCACTTCTTTGGGGTCTCGAGATGTTCTTCCTAAGTGACTTGATAGCAAGAAATTAGGCCCTCAGATTTTGCCACATACACAACACCTTCATCAGAGCATTCTTATGCGCCTCTGAATTTTGTAATAGTGACAAGATGGATATCTGGGTGGGGTTGTTGTTTAAATAATCGACGACAGAGTACTCCCTGACCTATACTTTCCTCCAAAGATCATCCGGTCTAGTTTCAATGATAGGTTACTTGGTACCAGCCTCCTTGCTTGATCCTCCCAACTTTTTGGGTGTATAGATCCTTCCCGTTCTAGTCATTCCCTGCCCAACACCAGATTCTTCCATCTTTGCTTTTCCTTTTCGCCTAGCTTCACTAACTTAATCCCAAGGTATTGGGTTGGACTAGAAAGGAGATGTGGTTGCTACTATCACTATGAAAGGTGTGTCCACTTCTACCTCAAATGGAACAGGTATGGCTGCAGGTGGTGTTACTTCTACCATAAATGGAACCATTGCAGTTACCTCTACCTTAACTGGCAACTGTAATTGGACCATAATAGGATTGAGCACGACTGTGGGCTTCTTAGGATCGTCACCCTCTTTGATAAGTCTAATTGACCCTTCAAGATTCCACTTCTCATCGATCTCTATCACATTGATCCCTTCCCCCTATGATCTGGAAGAGGCTTGTTGGGGACTTTGGGTGCAGATTCCTTCGTCTGTATGACCTTATTATCAATCAACCACTGGATCTTATCTTTCAACGTCAGGCACTTGTCAATGTTCTCCTTCATACCAGAATAATATGCACAGGTTTTGTTCGGGTTGACCTATTGAGATGAATTGTCCATTGCTATAGCGGGAATAGGGGTGACATAAGTTGTAGTCGTAAATCATTTGTACAGTTGGTCGATGGATTCAACAATGGTGGTGTATTGTCTTGGTGGTTTGCGGTTAAAGTTAGATCGGTGTTTCTAGTAATTTGGATGAGTTAGAGGTGAATGATAGTAGGCTGGCTAGGCGTTATAAATGTGATTAGTGGTAGCAGGTTGAGACTATCTGGTGTGAGGGTTGGTATGTTGGTGGGGGTGTTTGGTATGTGAGTGGAGATTTTGTACCTTGGGCCACCATTAATGCCCCTGCTTCATTCTTCTTTGATATGCCCCCTGATTGTAATGCTTTGTTCGTGGCCTACAGTGCCTTGAAATTTGTCACCATTCTGCTTTTGATACCCTCTTCAATCCTTTCTCCGAGTTTGATGATATCAGAGAACTTATGATTCTCAATGACCATTAGCCTTTCATAATACTGTGGGTCCTGTGCCCTGAGAAAGAACTTGTTCATCTATTCTTAATCTAATACTAGTCCGACCTTGGCTTCTTCCGACCTCCACCGAGTAGCATACTCGTGGAAGGTCTCAGTTTGCTTCTTCTTTAAGTTCTGGATATAGAAGACATCTGGTGCATTCTCTATATTAAACCTGAACTGATCTATAAATTTTGTTGCCATGCTCACCCAATTGGCCCACTTCTTAGGGTTTTGGCTTATCCACCAGGACAGAGCATCTACGGTCAGACTTCTCATGAAGAGCATAATTCGAATCCTTTCATCTTTTCTGAGTCCCTCGAGCTTGTCACAATAAATCCTCAAATGAACCTTGGGATCATTCGTTCCATCAAACATCTCGAACTTGGGAGGTTTGTAACCCTCTGACAGTTCCACGTCTGGTTTTATGCAAATATCCTCATAGTTCAAACCCTCTATCCTTTTTCCTCCTTCAACACCCTGAACTCGACTTGTAAATTTCTTGAGTTCCTCGACCATAGTCTTGATAAGCAGGTCCTTCTCAGCGGATTCTGGTGTATAGGGGATTGGTTGAGTGGAGTGAGGTACGGTTAACACGTATATGGGGTTGTTTTGGTGGGTGCTAGGGATTTGGGTGTAGTGGTGATCGTTGGTCAAGTTTTGAGGATCGGGAATAGGTTGTTGTGTGTTCTGAGGAGTGTGATAGGTAGTGGTTTGTGGGTACTGGGTTGGTTCTTGATGGTGTTATGGAGGAGGTTGTACCGGTAGAGGATTGGGATTTTGAGGTGGCATCTCGTAATGATGGGGTGCGGACGGATTTTGTGGACATTGGTTTGGCGTATTTTGAGGAGGCGCTGGGTTTTGAACATTTTGTTGGTTAGCGTCTGGGACATTTCGGGTGAGGGAGAGGTTTGCCAAGTTGCGGACCTGCTCAAGTTCTCCTTGTAACTCCAGTATTTTCTGCTCTAATCGTAGGACCAAATCATTCTTGGCCGCAGTACTCCGACCGTATGAAATTTCGATGTTCTCAGTATTTTCTTTTCGGATACCACTCAAATCATCCATCTTAGCTTTTTCTCCGCTTTTCGTATTGGACAATAAAGAGGTGGAGGGCCTCTAGATCTGGTATGATATGCTGATGATGCCAGTATGTGCGAACCAACCTTAGGGATGAGAATAATAAAAAAAATAAAGAAAAATAAAAGGTAAACAAGTCAGTAAGGATTCTAAAATGTTTGCAGTATTTAAACAAGTATTACGGGAATGTAGATTTGTGTCCTAATTTGGGAGCCTCATTGTGCCCGAGGTAGGCCTAGTGACACGTTGATTTGGAGAATTTTAGTGCCAATAATTACCTCATTTCATTAATGTAAAAATAGATGAACCCAAAAAAGTCACTAAATAATATAAGTCACTAATGGCAAGTGGCCTTATTACATTTGAAAAAGCAATTAAACCTAATCTACTTTGTCCCAAAAGGACCTTCTCCAGGCTAGTGCTCTTGTAGATCAAATTCCCCAGTTCGCGCAGGTTCAACAATAGGTATACCCTTGCTAAATTGTACTCCAGATATTCTACTCTTTTGCTTCCTTCAGCATTCTAGCAATTGGTGACTCTCTTCCTTATTTTTCCCTCCAATTCCATCACACTGTACTCTAGATATTTCAATCTTTTTCTTGATTTAACATCCATTTCCCTCCATTCATTAATTAGTTCCATGTCGCTCCATGTGCTCAACCTCGGACTCGTGAACCCTTTTGCATATTTTGTTGTATTTCACTTGTGCCTTTGCAACTTCATCTATGACTCTATGACCTAGACCAACCCTTGGCTAGAATATTCTTGATATATTATCATCTAACCATGAGGAGTATAAGTACGCACGACCGCCGTGATATGTATCCGGCTCGATGGTATCATTTTCCATGATAATCATCAAGTGCCACATGTGTTGGGCTTCACATTCTTATGGAATGGCATCACCCTAAAATTCGGCTATGAAATGACTTATTTTAGCAACTTGCGGCATGACCTACTTCCTGCCTGCCTGTCTTATAACTCTAATGAGAGCATAAGGGTATATGCCCCTTAAGCCGATCAATTCCAAGTGTGGAACATCCTTGGATTGGATGATAAACTCGTTGGTAGGGAACCACTCAAACATCCATCAAACCTAATCCTCGGTCAAATTATTGAAAAACTGCACCCATGCTATATTATTTTCTGGTTGAGCAAACCTGTATGGCATGTAGGTCATTTTCTTATGATGATGGAAAGCTATGTGATCATTCCACGGCCTTCGCAGAAGCTCTTGAAGGTATTGACCTTTTTGAAGATGTTCTAACAGCCAAACTTATAGCAGCAGATTGCAACCTTTGAAGGATTTGTACCTCTTCTGAGAGCGCTCTAAGGCCCGATATATATTTGCTATGATCATAGTGATAATGGTATATGTCTGCCCTTCGATCCCTCCATCAAGGTTCTGGTTACCATGGCCTGTGTAGTGTGGATTCTGTCCCCTTAGATCGGGAGCACTAACATACCCAAGAAACAGACGATGAACATAAAAAATCTACGGTGAATCCAGCCCAAGGAGGTGATGGAGAACTTATCACAAAAAATATGATAAGCTCTACTGTGACCGTATCATTCATGGAGGAAGTCGAAGGGTATATAGGAAATTTTCTGGCACTCCAAATCATCATTCTTCTTTAGTCCCATCATCTTTAGAAATCCCCTAGTAGTGCGATTTTACGACACCAATAAACCATGACTATCCTAAGGTAGCCCAGTGAATCCCCTTATTTCTTCCAAGAGAGAGGTCATTTCTATGTCTCCAAAGTGGAACAGGGCTCTTTCTTTGTCCCAGAACATTGTGGCAGCTTCGATTAACATGTTGTTTGGCTGGAGGTCCAATAAAGTAGGAAAATTTCCCAAGACCCTTTTCACTTGATGGAATATCCTCCCACCAATGTAGCAACAATGGTGGTATGTTGCGGACCATGCCGAGCCTGGTGACTTCCTGCCTCATTTTCTGCAAAATAGATATTGTTAGGCCCTTTCCCCCTCTAGTTTTGACTATTTATAGAATAATGATTAGCATATTGGCATTTACTTCTCTAAAATTAATGCACACAATCATGGTTATGTCCGTTGGGATTATGGAAAATCTGATGGAATTTTGGACGAGGCTTGTCTTAAAGGACTATTATGGGGACAACATATTAACCCGTCTAGGTTTAGCCATGATGCATGTACAACTAATCGGAGTAAGGTTTCTATAGAAGTCCAGATTGGTACCCTCAAGTGGATAACTTGAGGGGGAAATTCACGGAATGTCGACTGCATCACTCATCGACTAGTTTTACCGCAAATACGCCTTTCTGAATTTAAAGGGTAATATATAGGAAAGGCGCAAACACTCACCAAGTGGTGCTATATGATTGATTACACACAACTAGGATATCATGTTGAGCATGATTTATGCAACAATAAATTGTCACGCATTTGCACGTTAAAAGAATGGTAAATGCACTATTTAATAATTAAAGACGTTTAAGAAAGAAAACAAGGAGAAAAGTCAGTTTCGGTAGTAAAAGAAATCGTAAATGCTTGAAAAATAGGAAATTAAATCCAAATAAGGGGAGAAATGTAAAGGGAGCTCATGTATTAACAGAAAAAGCATGCTTAAGGCTAATTCACAAAAACAAGTTTGTTATGGTAAGAGCCTAAAAATTCCCAGCAGAGTCGCCATGTTGTCACGCCCCTTTTTCCTTCGCGGATTCCGGGTTTCGACATTTAGGGGACAACACCTTTCCTTTTGGGAATTGGGTATGAGATTTGAAGAGTCTCTACCAAACGGATTAAGGTAAGTTAGGTTAGCTAAAACAAATAACTCGTGTACTAGTTTACATTACAAGAACATGGGCAAGGACTCGAAATTACCTTGAGGGGAAGATGTTAGGGACCCCTCGAGGTCCACAACGGTGGGTCCCGGCCAAACTCAATATAAGCGAATTAGTCTTATAAAGAAATAAAGCAATTTAAACAAATAGATATTACTTTTAAAACAAGGAGTAAAGGGGGTCCTAGGTTTTTAGCCTATAGGATCACTTCTGTGCAATACCTGGTAATCGTCCCCAAATTGGGGTGCTAAACATAGCATTAGCGCACATGTCATCATATCCGTTACTACTTGATTACCATCCCCTTAATTATTACCTAATCATTTTAGCAGCATCGAATACGTATCCTATACGTGCACTACCCATCCCTTGCCTGTGGTCTTGGAGGTGTTTAGGACCTCTATTTAAGGTTGTTCTAGACTCACCTACGCTGTTTAAAAGGAGAAAACTAAGCAACAAACAAAATTCAAATAGGACTATCACATAAAGATACAATTAAGGGGGGTGCTCATATTTACCTCCACAAATAGACAAAACAGGTGCACTCCATTCAAACAAACCATTTTTATAATTTTAGGAGTCCTATAGGCAAGATATCTAAATGAGTACAAATAAAGTATACATCAGTTTAATTCAGGCGAGGCTATGAGTACCTATCAGTTTGCCTACTAATTTTTATCACTTACCGAATTTGAGCACATTTCAAGCAACAAAGAGATCAAAACTTTAAACCCAAGATTCAATTGTCCTACAGGCTTGCCTAAGTGATAAATGGATGAATCTTATAAACATGGTATCTAAATATTAATCATACCATAATTTTATAAACTATTGATTTAACATGTAAATTTCAGGCAGATTTTATCCTTTAGACCCTACAGGCATGCTTTTTAAGTGTTGAAACTGATCCCATGTGTTATTTCATGACACAGAAAACTGATTTTTATACTCTTTCTCTATAGACATGATATCTAGTGTTGAAGTTGATTTTAAACATGATTTCCTATGGACATGATATCTAAGTAAGCAGAATGTTAAACTAGTTGATTATTTCCAAAAAAAGATCCTATACGCATGGTTTTTGATGCACATTGAGAATTGAGGATATGCATGAACACGAATTTTGATACAGAATTGAGAAACAACTTAGAAGCAGGATTTCTAGTGATGGAAGGTATGAAAATTCAGGATTTTAAGGAATGAGATAAGTCCTATAGGCATGCTTTCTAATGCATGTTAGTAAACAATCATCACAACAACCCAAAGTCATGATTTCTGATGCATATAAATAATCACAACAACCCTATAGGCATGATTTCTACCCGATCCCAACAAAGATATATAGTAATCCCTCCCTACTTTACTAATAACCCCAATATCTATTTTTACAAAGATTATATTACAGAATAATATGAATAAATTACATAATGAAAGAACCATTATGCTATAGGGAGCCTTCACGGGCCCAATATGCCTGGGAACCAGGCCTTCAAGCATAGAATTTTTGAGCACAGTGGTAACCCATCCATAACCCATAAAACTGGATCCTGGTGTGTCAAAGTTCTCAAGGGCCTCAGAGACCCCAGGCAATGCTCACACCAGAATCAGATGTTCAACAAAATTCAAAGATTGGAGAACTAGCCCCAATGTATCAGAGTTCATAAGAGTCTAATGGATCCTAAGTAGTGCTCACACTGGGGTTGCAGGACCCTAGACAAGTAAGAGTTAAAAATAGTATATAAAGTAAGTCATAGCCTTTGGAAAAAATAGTTTGGGTTTTAGGAGTGAATAGAAACATATTACCAGATTCCAAGAAAATAGAACCACACTCAACTAATGGAGTTCAGACATGAAATCTACCAGTCAAACAGAGTCACAATCAGTTCAAACAAGGTTTTACATTGCCTGAGATTGACTTAGTTCATTAGCTATTACTAGGTGAGCATATAGGCATATGTTAAATAAATAATAACATGTTGGGATCAAGTTACTCATCAGACAGTCATATAGAAAAGACAGCAAAAGTTGAGAGCATAGAAATCATGAATTAATCACGAACCTGTTAAGATAGAGACATAAAGTAAGAAGGAAAACATGCTACTTGAGAAACAAGTACACAAGTATCCTGGATCAAACAGGAACATGCTAAAGTCTATGAACCATATTGATAAATTGGACAAGATAAATTCAAGAGTTAAAGCATGCTAGTTAAGAGAAACATAAGAGCAAATAGATGCATGTTGATATCTACAGCAGATGGACATGATAACAGAGGCAAACAAGCTATTTGGAAGCAGTAACATGAGGAACATAAGTCTAATCACATAGCATATTGAATGATAGCAGAAGTGGATACATACCAGTTAAGAGATAACAACAGGAGAGTGAAGCAAATAGGATCCAAGAGTCTAAACTTGGCGTTCAGCCAGCTAGACAGTGCAACAAATACAAGTAACAGAAAGAATTGCAATGGAATGTGCAAGAGTTTGTGTGTGCTTCTGTGTCTTTCTATTTTTTTCGTGTGTTTTAAAGAAGTCAGAATAGGGGAATTATATAGAACTTAGCAGGGTGAAACAAATAAGGCAAAGAATAATTCATAGTTCACAAATAAGGCAAAGAGACCAATCAATCAATCAATTAAGGCTTAACATGATCAATCCAGAAAGAGTTATGGAGTTATTTATTAAAATGACACAGAATTGAGGTCTAAATAAGGTAAATAATAGGTCTAGCAATCAATTAACAGCCAGAACACAAATATTGAGCTAGTAGCAAGGAGAATTAGTCACATAAATAAGGTACACAGGTAAATTAGAGATAGTCTAGGGGTTGGCAAAACAATTAACTCCCATAAATTAAGCTTAGGAAAATAATTAAGACAAGTAGTGCCAATTAGGATCCACAAATAAGGAAAATATGTAAAAATCACAGAGGAGTATCAATCTCGTAAAAAAAATATTAATTGAATCCTAAAAAAATCAATCAATCTCTTCTAATTGACAGGGATAAAAATAAGGGCAAATATTAAAGCGAACGGTGAAATAAATAAAGAAATAAGGGTTTATAACATAGGCATGTAAAATCAGAAAAACTAATAATGATAATTAGATTCAACCAGTTAGAAACATTAGAACCTTTTTGCAGAGAACTTAAGAGTAAACCTTAGTTTTAGAAAACATTGAAATCGATTAATAATAATAAGAAGAAAAAACAGAAAGTTCTTCAAAGAAAATACCAAATAAACTTAAAAACGTTTCAGATCTGCAAGGATCTAAAATGCAGATCTAAACAGACTCAAGTAGAAAGTGATAAGAGTTTTGAAAAAATAGAACGGGGTGAGGAAAAATCCAATTAAGAACCGGAGTTTTCAAGCCATAAACATAAAGATACAATATTCACAAACATAGCGATGAACACGAAGCGGGTTCATCGAAAAAAACGAAGAGTCTAGGTTGACTCTGAGTTGAATCTCTTTGAGATTCCTTCAACCAAAATAAAATCGAAAAACCAGTAGAGGTAGGAGGCTGGATAAGGCATTAAATCACAAGATGATTCCATATCTGGTTGGGAATCAAAGGGATTTGAAGGGAATTTTGAGTGACGGCACTGTAGGGTTTGAGGGCGTCTGAGAGAGAAGAGAGGAGAAAAGGAGTCAAAGGCAGCATAATTGGAGAAGTAAGTAGGGTTTTGGGTAGTTAAAAAGGAACCATTGATCTTTTGAGATCAACGACCAAGATTGATTCCGGGCTGGGGCGAGTTATTATAAGATTGGGTCATGGGTTACCTTTAAATAGGCTAGGGTAGATTGGGTTAAGGTTTAATTGGGCTGGGGTAGGCTAAGATCCGGAATTGATTATGAAAAGAGGCTATTATTTAAATACCCAATCAACTTAATAAACAATTTTATAAAATAATTTGTAAATGATAAAAATATCATTTTTGCATGAAAATAATTTAAAATAATCACTTAGTATTATTAAAATATAAAAGTTTTTTTTTTAAATAAGGTAATTATACACACATGGGGCCATTACTGCAAAGTTATTGCAATTATAACCCTAACATGTACATATGGCCATTCAAGAAATAATTAAAGCTTATTATAAATATAAAATGATAAAATTAAGAAATAAAATTATAATAAAACCATTTGTGATGCAATTAGAAATTATTTATATAATAAAATGCCAGAATAAATTAATTAAAATCCTTTTAAAAAATACAGAAAATTATGGAAAAAATACTGGTTGATGCTCATGCACTATTTTAAAAGTATATATACATTTTAAAATATATGAGGGAATAATTGAGTATCAATATTGTTTATTTTGCATGCATTTGTTAACAAAAGGTGTAGGGAGATTGCAAGCTAAAAATGGTAAATAATGGGTTATGGGATGATGGAATCCTCCATAAAAAGGGTCTTGAAGCCTTAATGCACATCTAATGGTTGATAAAATGCGCAAATGAGCTAGAACCATGATCATCTCCCTAATTTTAGTTCATATTGTTATTCTAAAATAGATTGAAGTTTCTAAGTATTTTGGAACATTTTAGAGTTTAAGGATGCTCAATTGAGGTATGTTGGCTAAACTCCTTTTTAGAATTGAATTCCACAGTGTTATATAAATTGGATTTTCCGAGTAAACTTGTGTTGAAAGATATGTGTTCAATATATGTTCCAAATGCTTTATCATGCTATGTTATCATTTGAGGATATGATCAAAGTATGGGTCGTGTGTTATAAATGTTACGACTTCACGTCAAGTTTGAATGAGGGTTATCATGCCAAATTATGTTAAAAATATATGTATGTGTAAGACTCTTAATTTCTCTCATCTGTACCTAAATCCTTGAATTGAAAAGTATTTTTGTTGATAATGACGATGATGTGTGAAAGTGAAAAAGGAGAGCATGAAATATGAAATTCGGCCAAGTGCCAAGAATGATATTATAATTGTGGCGAATAGTGCCGATGAATTGAAAAGATATGGAAGAATTACGAAGTGAGGTGATTGATAGAAAAGGGTAATGTCGGGTGAGACGGCCTAGCTGATCGAGCCGTGATCGGACACCATGCCACACACATGGTGGTAATTGTGCTAGAAATTTTAATTGAAATGGTAATTGTGGTTGATGTCTCCAATGAGACGGCCTAGCCAATGGGGTCGTGATCGGACCCCGTGTAAAAGTGCGGTGGTATTGTGAATGATGGTATATCGGTACTAAAGATCTCCCAACCTAAAATTATGAAAATTTACTTGAAAACTTATGTGGTTCTTAACTTGATGTTTTTGTATTGTTTGAGGCTTCTATTGATTTCATGATTGTTTCCCCCTTGTAGTATTATTCATTATATTGAGATTCTATTTACTTATACATACTATTACTATTCGACAGTACCACCGTTCCCTTTATCGGGGGCGCTGCATCTTTAATGGATGTAGGTGGTTACACAGTAGGCAACATTGATCAGTGATAACAATATATCCTCCTCGCAGCAGACTTGGCGAGCCCCACTTCATTCCGGGTGTTATACATCTTTTGTTCATTATATTATTACGTTTTGAGGTATAGACGGAGCCTTGTTGACGGAACTACTATTGTACTCTTTGTAATTATTAGAGGCTCTGTAGACACAGTGTAGGTTGTATATGGGTGCTGGGAAAGTCAAACGAGTAATGTTGTGTTTGAGTCATTTATTCTGCATCAAACTATGAGAATGTGTGCATTTTGAGACTTTAAAATGAAGTAACTAATGGAAATGGCTTGGTATTGTGTACGCGATCTCCCTATTGTCAATGTCTTGCTCAGCTGGGTTCACTCGGTTAAGCGTTGGTCGTTCTCCCCAAGTTTAGGGCGTGACATGAAAGATGAAGGAAAGTCTGCTCGAATTCCAAGCGACCACATGGGCTAATGTCCATAACTCTTATATGTCAAAAACAAGGATATAAGATGATCAGCTCAGATTCTCGACATTAACCAAGGCACGGGACCGAGACAAGAACTAGGATAAGTTTAAAAGAATTTTTGATGCGAATCGGCGATCTTTGAAAGGTCATTTTCTGCCTTACGAGAGAATTGAAGGATGCGGCAGCAAAAGGGTTCCAGTCCTTAGATAGGATTGCTCCTAATAAAAGAACTGACGTTGGTCGTAATAATCGGTCTTTACAAGAAAAAGTGGTATCGGGAGCCCGAGATTCCACATATCCCAGGTTATTACATTACAACTTCAACATCAACATAGTGGAGTTGGTATCAACAATGAGGATATCAAAGAAACACGGTTCCCGAAACTATTTACCTGGAAAATGGTGATGACAATTAGATTTGATTTTGTTATTCTAAAAATACGTGATCTATTTTTATGCTAGTTGCTTAGGCAATAGATGTTAAGTGAAAGAATTGGAGACTAGATAAGAGCTTGAAAACAAGGTGATAACCAAACCGAATGGATGATAATCGAGGCCTCGAGCTCACTTATTAGGGCCTTAGGGACGAGTTTGATATATTGTCGAGGGTAGTCGATGGGTGACTAACAGCTATGTTAAAATAAATGATAGATCTTTATGGCCAATGATACGCAATAAATGAAGAAAAATAAATAGAACAAAATGAATATATTCAATGAATGAAGAAATACGAGCAAGAGAATATGTTAAGTTAGAGAGTAGAGAGAATGTTCTTGTATTGAATATTGAGTATCAGATCTCTACAAAATGAAAAGGATCCCCTTTATATACTAGGGGGAATCCCAACATAGTACAAATATATTTATTAAAAAGATATGGGGCTGGTACAACCATTTAACGCCTTGATCTGGGTCTGAACTAGCATACTAGGATTTGCAAGCTCTAGCTATGCGCCTTGGTAACTTCCCCCTTTTTGCCATAAAAATCGATTTGAATTGCCCCCAGGTTGGGCGTTGACAGCCCTTCGGGGGTTAATCTCGACCATAATCTTAATCCTATAGAAACGTGCTTATGAAGCATCGTAGTAACTGGAAATTGGACCCTCCGATTTTACCGTATACATATAGTCCGCGTTTCTTGGAGTAAAATGATAAGAAATGAATTCGATGCCTATCTCTCGACCTTACCGCAATGATGTCACACTCATGACATAAGCCTTTGTGATAATTGAGGCGTCCCATCGATGCATCTTTCCAGGAGTATTTATTACGTTGCCAGATTATTTTTCAAAATAATAATGCTGTCGTCGATTTGTTTCCTGAAAGTATTGATTGCGCATGTCGACAAGTTTTCCAAAGAGAATTGATTGCGACTGTTGGTCACCTTACCCTCTCTCTATAAATAGAAGTTTTCTTGAATCAAAATTCACATAGTCATTCTTCACCATTTTTCAACTCCTTTTTTTTCATCACCCTCATCCGGTTTTATTTCCCATTATCTACATTTCTGAAGTATCTGAATGCATGATTCTACTGATCGGTATGAATACCGAGCCCGGGTGTAAGTATTTCTCTCACACTTGACTGATTAACCTGATTCCCTATGGAACCCTTTTCCGTTCGTTAGACAAAACCCGGGTTGGATTGATAAACTCAGGTTGTTGGGACCCTCGACTTCGAGTTGAATGAGAGTAAGGCTTCGAACTTTCAGAATTAAACTTAGCTTTTTAGACCTCATGATGGTCGTTGAGGGCAGATTTTCTTGGATTTCTAAGTATAAAGATAGCCCGTAGGCTTTAGAAAATGGTCCTTGAGTGAGAGTTTCCTCAAACTCGGGCGACCTGGAAGCTTGTTTTGAACTTAGAGAGAATATAGCCCCAAGGTGTTGCAGATAGACCCCGGATGAGGGTACGCATGGAATTGAATAGCCCCTAGGTTAAAGTAACTGAGAAAACATTTAACTTGATACTAAGGGGAATTTGAGTGATTCGTACTTGAAATAGCAGAAATTCTTGCGGTAGGGTACCACCTCAAGGTCAAACCTATATGAGAAGGTTTTTAGAGCTTATCTTCTTTTTGACAGAAGTCCTTGAGATCGGATACCATCTTGAGGCTTGTAATGATGTCTATGGCTTTCTGGAGCCTATCTTCTTTTTGACAAAAGTCCTCGAGATCGGGTACCATCTAGAGGCTTGTAATGATGTCAGTGGCTTTCAGGAGCATATCTTCTTCTTGACAGAGGTCCTCAAGTTCGGGTAGCATCTCGAGGCTTGTAATGACATTAATGACTCCTTGGACCATATCTTCCTCTTGACAGAGGTCCACGAGATTGGGTACCATCTCGAGGCTGGTAATGACATTAATGAATCCTTGGAGCACATATTCTTCTTGGTGGAGATTCTCGAGATCTGGTACCATCTCGAGGCTCGTGATGATATCGATGGCTCCTTAGAGCATATCCTCTTCACAGTGGAGGTACTCAAGATCGAGTACTATCTTGAGGCTCGTAATGATATTAATGGCTCCTAAGTGCATATTTTCTTCTTGGTGGAAGTCCTCAAGATCGGGTACCATCTCATGGCTCGTAATGATATTAATGGCTCCTTAGAGCATCTTTTCTTCTTGGAGGAGGTCCTCGAGATTGGATACCATCTCAAGGCTCGTCGATGTGGAAGTTTTGATCCCCAAAGTGTCGTATGGTGGCATTAATTGCATGACATGATTATGAAATGATCGAGGCAATCGTGCTGGTATACCTTCCCATAATGGTAACGGCTTATTCAGTATTTCAAATTGGCCTTTGAGGAAAGTGGACAGTTATTGCTTTCTCTATACATATAGGTTTGCCTTCCTTCCTCTAACTATCCTACTATTCAAAGTAGCTTTCCTCCTCCACAGAGTTCTTTTTTCCCACATTAGGTCCGTCGTCATTTAACTTTGAAGCCCTCGCCCAAATTCCTGCTTTGATTCCCTGGTTTTACTGCAGTTATGGATGCTATGAGAGGACCCCTTTGGCAAGGAGGAGGAAGTTCCGCCTCTGGTTCTTGCCTGGTTGACAGAGCACCGCTGATGCCAGGCGACACAACCTCGGTACATTTTGCTTCGAAGGGGGATTTCTCATCAGAAAAACCTCCCAATGTTCAGGGTCATCAAGAGCATACCTTCCAGTTTACTTCTTTAATAGGAGATGGACACCTTGAGTTTTTGAGGAAATATTGTGGATGGGGGAAAAAGGTAGTACTGCAGATACCCTCCCCGAAAAAGAGCATTATGGATCATACCTGTAACAACCCCGCTGGTCATTTTAAGAATTAACATTGTGATCTCTTATTAACTGCTCTCCCCGTGTTTACTTTTGCTATTTCGATTTTTTGGGATGTTCGGTTTTGGGTTTCGGAGCATTTTGGGACATTTAGTCCCTAAATGAGAGCTTACGTGTTGGAAATTTGACCGTAGTCAGAACAGTGTGAAGATGGCCTCGGAATGGAATTACCATGGTTCCTTTAGATCCATTGGGTGCGAGATTAGGTGCATGTTCAGATTGTTTTTTGGTGGTCCGTAGCTAATTTAGGCTTGAAATACCGAAAGTCGAATTTTTAAAGTTTCTGGTCTGATAGTGAGATTCTGATCCGAGGGTCAGAATAGAATTCTGTAAGTTAGAATAGCTCTATAGTGTTGAATGTGACGTGTGTGACAAATTTTAGGTCATTTAGATGAGGTTTCATAGACTTTTTGATCGAATGCGTATTTTTAGAGTTTTGTACTTCTTAGGCTTGAATCCGAGGTTGATTCGTCGTTTTAATGTTTTTTAGGTGTTTTAAGGATTGGTATAAGTCTGGACAGTGGTATTAGACTTGTTCACATTTTTGGTTGAGGTCGCGGGGCCTCGAGATGGTTTCAAAAGGTTTTCGAAAGAGTTGGGAGTTATTTGAGCAGCTTCAGCTGCTGGTTTTCTGTCATAACCGCACCTGCGGTTGGGTCCCGCAAGTGCGTAGCCGCTGATGCGGCATTTCCATCACAGAAGCAGAGATGGGGAGGATCAGCAGGAGCCGCAAAGTAAGTGGGGTCGCAGGTGCGAAAGGCTGAGTTTAATGAGATGTCGCAGATGTGACCATGTCCTCGCAGAAGCGGGACCGCAGATGAAATCCCAAAGCCGCAGATGCGGTCCCAGAGTCGTAGAAGCGGATTAGCTGGGCAGAAACATATAAATTCTTGACTTCACGAATTTGAGCTATTTTCACCTCTTTTCAAATGGGAAGAAGCCTTGGGGAGCATTTTCAAGAGGCATTTTCGGAGGAGTTCATTGGAGTAAGGTCTTTGGTCCCTAAACTCGTTATTGGAATGATTTTTATCATTTTAAGCATGAAAAATTAAGGAAAATCAGTGATAATTTGGGGGTTAGGGCTTGACTAATCAGAGACCTTTGAGTGATTATTTGAGGGACCATTTGAGGTCCGATTTTTTTAATTTTGGTACGAGTGAACTCGTGAGAGTGTGAGGATTCTGGAAATGTAAATTTTTCCCAAATCCGAGGTGTGTGCCCAAGGGGCATTTTTGTTATTTTACCTAATTTCGCATATTAGCTTAGAATTTATTTGTGGAATCAGTTACTTGAAGTGTTATTTACATTATGCAATTGAATTGACTAGATTTGGGCCATTTGAAGATGAGTACTCGTGGCAAGAACATGGTCTCGGGTTGATTATAGAGCCGGATCGAGATAAGTTACTTGCCTGACCTTGTGTGGGGGACCTTCCCCTTAGGATTTGGTATTATTGATAATTGAAATGGCTGGTACGTGAGGTGACAAGTGCGTACTTGTGCTAATTGTTGGAAATCCGATTTTCATTAAGTAATTACTAGTATGTTTCCTTCCCTTTTTTTATTACTTGCACTATTAAGCTTGTTGTTAGCTTAGGAAAGCATGTCTAAGTGATTTAATTTCTTTACTTGCTCAAACTTCCTTACCTGAATTCTGTGCAGCATGCTAGGCTAGGATTACTTGTTTGCCTTAATATGAAATTTGACATTTCTCAATATTTTCCCGTTACTGTTTGTACTTATATTGGGACTACGGATGTGGGATTCCGGTAGATCCCCATGCACAGTTATATGGAACTATGGGACTGCACCCGGTAGATTCCCACAGTACTGGGTATTTACATTTGGGACTATGGAACGGGATTCCGGTAGATCCCAAGACACTATGAGTTGGACTACGGGACGGTATCCGGGGAGATCTGTTGGATATGTATATTTGGGACAACAGGACGGTATCCCGGGAGATCCCCGATTGTTATTTGGTGCTGAGCCATATTTATTTTTGTGTTTATTTTGCCTCTGTAATAGTTTTGTTGTCCTTTATAATAGATCTTAAAAACTCTTGCCTTATGTTTTGATGATCTAACAAACTTTCTCGTAAGAAGCATTTAGGGAACCTGACATACTCGGGACTGCTGCAAAATCCAACGGACTCCAAGAAAAGTTGAATTGCTACACATACAAGAGCTAGGAACCAAAAAAGGACATGATGCTCTTGCGGTTCCTATGTAGCAACACAAAGTCATTTGGACACAGCTGGAATTGAAGTGACTGGCGGCACTGTTTCTACCGCACTGCACCACTGACAGCCCACTCATTCTCTAAACAAACAAAGTATTCACATCATTTCAAGTGAAGTGATCGAGTTGTACCAAAGGGGCTTTTATAAAAAAACATCACAAATGGTTTTCTGTTTCATTCACTCAAGCATCAAGCAAAAAAAGAAAAGATCATTCTCTTAATATTGAAGAACAAGGGTGAATACCACTATGGACTAGTTCCTAAAAGATTGATTGTTGTTGTCCTAGTTGAGTTGGAACCTTGTTATTGTACTTAATACATCTCCTTAAATTGCTTACATAGAAGCATACTGATTAGGAATGCTCTTGTAAATCCCTAAACTCGTTGAGTCTAGGTTGTAACTAGATTTAGTCATAAGGAAAAGTCTTTGTAATTGTAGAATTACAAAGTGGCTTGTGGTGATAGCATCACAAGTTAGAAAAAGCCTTTGTAACTAGAATAGTCACAAAGTGGCTTGTGGTAAAGGTACCACAAGTTAGTTGAGTAAATCCTTTGCAATAGAGAGTATTGTAAAGTGGCTTGTAATAGGTAAGATTACAAGTTAGTGAAGTTAAAAGCCTACACAGTAGGTTGTGGCTTTTTGATCCCAACGTGCGGAATTTTCCACGTAAAAATCCTCTGCCTCAATTACTTACTGCTTTATTAAGTGCTCTCAGCAGGACTTGTAGAGGACCATATACTTTACAATTTGGTGGACCCATACAGTCTAACAATTGGTATCATAGTAGGTTCCTACTATTAGGTTAACACCTAGGAAGGTTCCTCATGATGGCTCCACTAAATTTTGAAAAAGGTGAATCCATATACCACCCACCCAAGTTTAATGGAAAATATTATTGGTGGTGGAAAGCTAGAATGCATGATTTCATCATGACTAAGGATTACGAGCTTTGAAATTTTATTTGCGATGGTCCGGTTGTTCCAATCAAAGTACAAAATGAAAATTCAGTTTCAATAAAAAGGACCAGCGAAGAATACACTGAAGCAGACAAAGAAGCAATGGAAAAGAATGCTCGTGCCAAGAAAATCCCGATAGATGATTTGGAACCTAAAGAGTACGACAAAATCTGTACATACGACACTACCAAGGAAATATGGGAGGCTTTGCAAATGGCTCATGAGGGAACTATACAAGTAAAACTAGAAAAATCTAACACTGATGATAGTTCTACGATGGTAGTTAAAGGCGAGAAGATTGGATATGACTCCGTGCTTGCTTTGATGGCTCAATTAGACAATGATGAAAACAATGGCAATGAAGAGGTAACCTTCAAGGATGTTCAGAGAAATCTGAAATCCTATTCTCCAAAAAAGCTCATGTGTTTAGCTGATGTTTTAATTACTGCACTTTGTAGTCTTGCGGAGGATAGGGATTCCTTATTTTTAGAACTAGAAGAATCTTAACATATTAGAAAAGACTTAGTTGCCGCAATTTCTGATCAAACGAAATCCATTAAAAGCTCTGGAAGAGGAAAGGACAAAATGAATGAGAAATATTCTAGGCTTGAAGATGAGGTGATGGCCTTAAGATGTAGGATAAGTGTTGAAATTGACAAAAACAAGCTCGTCCAAGCCAATCTAGAAAAAGTAATGAATGATCTTGAAAAATCTCTAAACTGGACCTGGTCCGTAGAAGCTACCACATCCTTGTTGACTAATGACAGTGAAAAAGGGTGGGGAGCACGGTTCCCTAGGAAGAAAGATCCTTACAACCCTCATAGTAAGATTGCCACTGCATCTGATAACTGGCCTTGTACCTAATGTGGGAACATTGGGCACTCCATGGAAGGTGTCCGGGCAGATAATCAGTCAGTACCAAAAGATAAAGTGGTTGCTGAAATTGTAATCACAAAAGTGGGACCAGGTTCCAATCACAGAAAGCGCATATTACCTGCATGGAGAAAGAGAGCTCTTATTCATCCTCTTGGTTACTACAAGGGACCAAAACTTACTTTGTTCTTAAAACTAACTCCTAATTTTCTTGTGCAGGGAACAATGAAGGGAAGTGGTCAACAATGGTTCATGGATAGTGGATGTTCGAAACATATGACTGGGAACACCACAGACTTTCTTTCACTAAAAGCCCTGCAGGGAGGGAGTGTATCCTTTGGCAATGGCAAAAAGGGATACATTCTCGGAGTTGGAAAAGTTGAGAAGTCACTCACTCACTCTATTGAAAATGTGTACTATATATATGGACTTAAGTACAGTCTTCTGAGTGTATCTCAAATTTGTGACAAAGGGAACAAGGTGGAGTACCTATCCAAAATATGTACAGTCACTGACCTTGTGACAGATGAAATAGTTCTGGTGGCCAAAAGATACAAGAATATCTATGTTGCTAACTTTGAATCCTTACATAGTGGTGATCGGAGTTGTTTGAAGGCGGTTGCCGATAATGCAGAACTATGGCACAGAAGACTGGGCCATGCAAGCTTCTCCCTTCTAAATAAACTAATTCAGAAGGACCTGATCCATGGTGTGCCCGTGTCATAATTCAAAACTCAAAAAGTCTGTGATGCATGTGCCAGAGGAAAACATGTAAAGTCCTCCTTTAAGTCAAAAAGAGATACAAGCACCTCAAAGCCGCTTGAGCTCCTGCACATGGATCTTTGTGGACCTGTGAGGTGAAAAGCAGAGGAGGAAAGAGATACATTTTCGTGATCTTGGATGACTATTCTAAATTCACATGGACTCTGTTTCTTACAAGAAAAGATGAAGCGGTTGAAGTATTTGTGGCCTTTGTGAAAAAAATTCAGGTGAAGATACAGTTTAGAGTTGTATTCATTAGATCAGATCATGGGATAAAATTTGACAATATCAAATTTGATGAATTCTGCAATAAAAATGGCATCACTCACAACTTCTCAGCTCCCAAAACCCCTCAACAAAATGGAGTAGTAGAAAGAAAGAATAGAACTCTGGAAGAAATGGCAAGAACAATGCTCATTGACAGTGGAGTTGCAAAGAGCATTTGGGCTAAAGCTGTCAATTCTGCCTGCTACTTAGTGACAGGTGCATGATCAGGTCAATTCTAAGCTGACATATCTAAGAACATTTGGATGCAAATGCTATGTTCTCAATAATGGGAAGGATCAACTTGGTAAGTTCGATGCTAAAAGTGACGAAGGGATATTTTTTGGCTACTCTTCTCAAAGCAAGGCTTATAAGATTTATAACAAGCGGACTCAATGTGTTGAAGAATGTGTCCATGTTATCTTTGATGAATCCTACCTATCAGTTGAGAAGAATATTGAGGAAGATCAAGATGGAGAACCCTTATTTGTTCCTGGTGAATTCGTTAACATGACAAATGGAAAGGCAGACTTGATGAGTCAAATGAAGGAGACAAATAAAGGTAATGCAGTCTCATCAACAACAGAACCAAGCACCTCAATTACAAATACTGAAGTGGAAGAAAGAGTGGTTAATGCAGTTCAGGGAACTCCTCTAGGATCTGAAGGAATGATAAAAGAGAATAAGCCAAACATACACCTCTTAGAATGAATCCCAGACATCTAAGTGGAGACATCAAAGCTCTCACCCTATAGATAACATAATCACTCCTCTAGATTTTGGAGTTCAAACCATATCAAGAGCTAGAAATTCACTTGCCTTCTCAGCCTTTCTCTCCCATATAGAACCCAAGAACATCAAGGGAGCCTTAAAAGATGTAGATTAGATTACAACCATGTAAGATAAACTGCATCAGTTTGAGAGAAATAATGTTTGGCACCTAGTACCATACCCCCAGATAGAACAATTATAGGAACGAGGTGGGTATTCAGAAACAAGCTGGATGAGCATGGAATTACCCCAAGGAATAAGGCCAGATTAGTGGTTCAAGGTTACAATCAGGAGGAAGGGATTGACTATGATAAAACATTTGCTCCACTAGCTCGCATGGAAGCCATCAGAATTCTGATCGCCTTTGCTTATCATATGGAATTCACTTTGTTCCAAATGGATGTCAAAAATACATTCTTGAATGGAATACTTAAGGAAGAAGTCTATGTGAAACAACCCCCTGGGTTTGAATGTCATAATCACCCTGAATATGTGTTCAAATTGGACAAAGCCTTGTATGGACTAAAGCAGGCTCCTCGAGCGTAGTATGAAAGGTTGTCAAAATTTCTCTTAGAAAATGGTTTTAAGAGAGGGAAAATTAACAACACTCTTTTTTTAAAGAAACGAGGAAGGAACCTGCTCATTGTTTAGGTCTATGTTGATGATATCATTTTTAGAGCAAAGGCTAACTCTCTGTGTGAAGAAATCGCAAAACTTATGGGAAGTGAATTTAAAATGAGCATGATGGGTGAATTAAACTTCTTCCAGGGTCTTCAAGTGGAACAATCCCCAAAGGGCACTTCTATTTGTCAGTAAAAGTACATCAGGGAACTCTTGAAGAGGTTCTCCATGGAGGCATCAAAAGTTATAGACACTCCCATTGCAACTGCCACCCGACTAGACCTGGATGAATCTGGAGCTCCTATGAATAAAACAATATATAGAGGCATCATTAGGTCACTTCTTTATCTCAGTGCTAGTCGTCTAGATATCGTTTTCAGCGTGGGATTGTGTCCGAGGTTTCAATGAAATCCCAAGGAATCTCACTTGAAGGATGCCAAAAGAATACTAAGATATCTCAAAGGCACACAGGACCTGGTGCTATACTATTCATTAGGTGACAATTTTAATCTAATTGGGTATGCTGATGCAGACTATATAGGCTATCTTGTGGATATAAAAAGTGCTTTTGGGATGGCTCGCTTCTTGAGATCATGTCTTATCTCTTGGGTTACAAGGAAGCAAAATTCAGTGGCTCCCTCAACAACTGAGGCTGAATATGTAGCTGCAGCATCCTGCTGTGCTCAGCTTCTATGGATAAGGCAGCAATTGGAGGATTTTGGAGTTCTCACTAAGAGTGTACCTCTTCTATGTGACAACACCAGCGCACTTAACGTGGCAAAAAATCCAATTCAACATAAAAGGACCAAACATATTGATGTGAGGCATCATTTTCTAAGAGACAATGTGGAGAAAGGATTGATATGCAAAAAGTTCTGCAGCACAGAAGATCAAATTGCAGACATATTCACCAAGGCACTATGTAGGGAACAGTTTTAAAGAAACAGAGTAAAGCTACGACTATTGAGGCTAAACTAAGGACCAGACCTTTTTTTTGTTTGGCTTGTGTTATTAAGAAATAATAGGTTCAAAGTGTTTTCTGGCATTGTCTAACTCACTTTAATACAGTTTCAGGTAAACACGCATGATAAGGATAGAAGCAATAGATATTGTACATGATTGATAAAAGAGGAATGATTTTTTTTTTAAAAAAAGGCCTAAAGACAGAAATTCATCACAAGAACCAGGTTCTTGTACAAAAGGTTATTAGTTCTGTGCATCCCTTTAATTCACATCTTAAAAGGTACAAAATACAACTACCATCTCATCAACTTTTCACATCCTCCTGTCACATCTCTTCAATTCAAACATTCCATGTCCCTCTGAAAAATCACAATTTTCAATGCCCAACCGCTATTTCAGAACTAGTGCCTATTCTTCCCCCTCATAATTGTTCTCTCTATTTTAAAACCCCTCTCTTCTACATCTTTCATTATAAACCCTCTTTTAAGTTCACTCAAATAGGGAACGGATCATCACACCACTTCTCTCAATGGCCGAGAAAAATTTAGATTCTTTTGCATCACTTGTAACCTCATCTGAACCGTCTGTGGGACTTCTCAGCATCTCTACAGTCCTCCCTTCCCTAGTTTCCCAACCTCCTTCCAACTTAAAAACTACTATTCTATTCTCTCCTTTGCATGTTGCCCACACCAATCAAAAACCTAATAGAGACAAAGGTCTAATTACTGAGAACACAAGCGACTCCCTATTGTTACAGTCAACCACATGGTTGTGGAAGCACCAGCTATTGAAGAAAAGACAGTTTTTGTGGTATCTCCTGAAGGGATATTGCATGAAGTCATTTCTCAAAATCATGCATCACATAGTGTAAGGGAAGAAGGGACCTCCATGGGAGATTCAGTGGCATACGCTACTGGGGGTTCACCTGGAGAACCTGATCCCTCTTAGGAGGACCCAGGTCAAGAATATCATCCCCAGGATAGTAGTATGCCTTCCTTTGCTGCCATGCCCTTGGAAATTCAAGGCCCAGAGATGCACTCTAGTGATGAAGAAGATCTTGACAATATGTCCCTTAACGCATTCATCAATCAACATAGGACGATTTTGACTCCTGAGTCTGAAATCAAGCGCCCCACCACAAGCTTCAACTCAAGGTGGCCTACAACTCTACACTCCAAAAGAGCAAGAAAAGCAGTAAGAAGAAGAAAAGGAAGCTGGTGAAAATGGTGTATCTGAAGGGGATGAAACGATCCCTGTTGTTGAGGTGGAGGAGGGAACTCCTGAGGAACCAGGTTCCCTTGTAAGGTGGTCATCCAAAAGGGAAAATTATGTTCCTTTGGACAAGGGGTCTACTTCCAAGTCTAAAATCAAGAAGGCAGTGAGTGGTGAGGATGTTCGTGTCAAGTGCAAAGGGAAAAGTAAGGTTAGTGGAGAAAAGCATAGGAAACGCATGTCTAAAACAGCTGAAGAACCTAGTTCTGGAAAGAAAGCACGAAGTGAGGTTTGCCTGGGCTCTGAGTGATTGAGGTACCAAAAAGTTATGTTGGGGCATACGTTTGACTCCATAATCTCATAAATGACCGGGATGTGTCAAATCCTGGAAATGGTAGAGTTTCAACAGTGGACACATCTTTTCTACGTGGATGCTCCCAAAGTTTATGAGGAGGAGGTCCAGAGTTTCTTTGCCAGTTTGTTTCCAGTAGATGCTGACCATGTTTGTGCCTTGGTCAATGGTGTGGATATTGTATTTGATGTGAAAGTTCTTGGGGAAATTTTGTAAGTTCCTCTAGATGTTTGCCAATACAACTTCCGCAATGCGATGGTGAAAGATAATTCCAATAAAAAGGGGACCAGATTCATAAGAAAGCATTCCTTTCTATCTACCAGTTGTTGTTTGAACTTGTTAACAAAGTCCTGTTGCCACGAGCAGAACACCGATCTGTAACTTCTAAATCTGATTTATTCCTAATGGAGCAACTGGACGTTTTTCATCCTTTGAGTTTTCCTGCCATAATTATTGAGCATATGCAAAAAGTGGCTGATTTAAAGGATGGCAATCACAGGCTTCCTTATGGATTCTTTCTCACACAAGTATTCAAAAACTTTGAGGTTCCACTGGAAATAAGTAAGGTAGGGACCGTAAGCAGACATTCTCACAGACAACCCTGGAAGAGTGTGAGTGTATTAAGAAGTATGGGGGTGTAGGAAGCACTTCAACTGTGTCTCAGCTCATCAATACCCAAAACAGTGCAACTGAGGAGATACGTAGATTGAAGTCCAGGAATGCTATCCTAGAAGGCCAGTAAGCTCGAGTGGTTCCCTTTCCGAATGATCAAGTGATCCGCTTAACCCAAGAAAATGCTGAGCTCAAGGCACAGGTTGAGAACCTGAAAGCTAAACTTCTCAATGAGCAAAATTCGGGCAACGCTTGAATAGACCTTGTTCTCCAAACACTTGCTGTAGCATCCAAGTCTTTTCCTTTTAGTTCCCCCTAAGTTTATTTCAGTGACCAGTGTTCTGAATATAATTTTCTTTTTCTTGTTTGTGTTGATGATTGATGGTTAACAGTTTGTTTTTGTTTTCTTTATGTTGTTGGGATGTACTGGTACTGCTCCCGTGTTTCAAGTCCAATGTTGTCTTTTCCTTTTTTCAAAGAAAGTGGCATATCAAAACTATTAATATAACTCCTCTCTTATCTTGTCTAGTACTTCATCATTGTCTTCTATTTTTTTTCATGATTGTGTGCATATATGTGGCATGAGTTAGCTGGCATGCTGGACTTTTTGCGCTCTTATTATTTTTAATGATGCCAAAAGTGGGAAAGGACACATGGGTAACTGGTTCTTAATTCTAAACTAGTAATCGTAACTTAAGGCATTATCTTAGGGGGAACTCCTCGACATACTCTCTGTTGCCCTAGTTCAGAACTTAGAAATGTTTAAGTTTTTCACTATAAAAAAGGGGGAAGCTGAAAGATCTTAAATACTCTTGCCTTGTGATTTGATGATTTAACAAACTTTCTAGTAAGAACCAGTTAGGGAACCTGACATACTCGGGACTGCTGCAAACTCCAACGGACTTCAATAAAATCTGAATTGCTACACATACAGGAGCTAGGAACCAAACAAGGACCTGATGCTTCTGCTGTTCCTATATAGCCACACAAAGTTATTTGGACATAGTTGGAACTAAAGTGACTGGCGGCACTGTTTATGACGCACTGCACCACTGACATCCCACTCATTTTCTAACCAAACAAAGTACTCACATCATTTCAAGTAATGTGATCGAGTTGTACGAAAGGGGATTTTATACAAAATATCACAATTGGGTTTCAGTTTCATTCAATCAAGCATCAAGCAAAAATAGAAAAGATCATTCTCTCAAGCTTGAAGAACAAGGGTGAATGCCACTACGGACCAGTTCCTAAAAGATTGATTGTTGTTGTCCTAGTTGAGTTGTAACCTTGTTATTGTACTTACTACATCTCCTAAAGTCTCTTACATAGAAGCATACTGATTAGGAATCCTCTTGTTAATCTCTAAACTCGTTGAGTCTAGGTTGTGACTAGATTTAGTCATAAGGAAAAGTCTTTCTAATTGTAGAATTACAAAGTGGCTTCTGGTGATAGCATCACAAGTTAGAAAAAGCCTTTTAACTAGGATAGTCATAAAGTGGCTTGTGGTAAAGGTACCACAAGTAGTTGAGTAAATCCTTTGCAATAGGGAGTTTTGTAAAGTGGCTTGTAAGAGGTAAGATTACAAGTTAGTGAAGTTAAAAGCCTACATGGTAGGTCATGGTTTTGTGATCCCCTTGTGCAGGATTTTTCCACATAAAAATCCTCTGCCTCGTTTACTTACTACTTTATTAAGTGCTCTCAATAGGACTTGTAGAGGACCAGGTACTCTATGGTTTGGGAATACGGATGTAGAATTCCAGTAGATTCCCCTTGTATGTTTATTTAGGACTACGAATGTGGGATTCCGGTAGATCCTATTTGTCTATTTATTTGGGACGATGGATGTGGGATTCCGGTGGATCCCGCTGCACAGTTATATGGAACTACAAGAATGCACCCATTAGTTTCCCCCAGTACTGGGTATTAACATTTGGGATTACCGATCGGGATTCTGGTAGATCACCGCGCAATGACAGTTGGTCTACGGGACATGATCTCGGGAGATCCTTCGGATATATATGATGGACTATTGGATGGTATCCCTGGAGATCCACTGGATAGTTGTAATTAGGACTATATGACGGCATCCTGGGAGATCCCTGATTGTTATTTTGGTGATAAGCCGTATTTCTTTGTGTGTTTACTTTGCCTCTATAATAGTTGTTGTTGTACTTTATATCATGTGTTACTTTTACTGGTGTACTTATTTATATTGTTCTGGTCTACACTGTTGAACTGTATATTTTATTTAACCTCAGTAGGGCCCTGACCTTCCTCGTCGCTACCCAACCAAGGTTAAGCTTGGCACTTACTAAGTACCGTTATGGTGTACACATGCCCTTTCTGCGCATGGTTTTCATGTGCACATCCAGGTACTTCGACTCAGTACTATCACCCTTGAGGCAAGGCGACTATTCCAGAGACTTTGGGGTATATCTACCGTGTCCGCAGACCGAGGAGTCCCTTTATATTCTCTATTTTAAGTATTAGACCTTCTGTATTTCTTTTTTTCGTTAGATATTCTGGAGTTAGACACTTGTAGATATTCAAAGGATTATGGTTTCATAAGATTCCAGGTTTTGGAAAATGTTGTTAGTTTCGAGAAGTTGTATTGTATATGCAGAGCGACATTTTAATTACTGTTTCATTTGGTTATTTGGTTTTTCATTATCTCTTCCGCAAATTTTGTTTATTTTCTACATTTGTTAGGCTTACCAAGTCGTAGAGATTAGGTGCCATCATGACAGTTTATGGAGGGCAAATAGGGGACATGACAATGCTAAGGGGTTTTTGAAGGTATATACGTACCCCATTACGCTAACTCCCCTTGATAGGGTTGTACTTGACTTCTGTCGAAAGAATTGGGCTACATTGACACAAGTTCATCCGTCATTTTGGAGGATAGTGTTAATGAAGAGATTTTTTGTGGAGGAAGAAGGGCTTGAGTTCACCCTTAGTCATCCCATTGGCGGTACTGGCCTTTTCACCACTGAGGCCTGCTAACCATTCGATGCCGATTCCTTAGGCCCTTCGTTGTCGATGATGAAGAAGATGGTGATAAGGTATGGATTAGATGATTCATCCGAGCATGGATTATTGATATTATTCCTGCTGAGTTTCTGCCATTTCTCGAGGACTGGAATTTCATGCGTAAGTGGTACACTTATGCCTATATTATTTTATTTTTGGGAGAGAATTTTTATACGTAAGTGTCATAATTATTTCTTTTCTACAGTGATCCCATGGATGCCTTACGAGGTTCTCGACCTGATAGATTGGGTTCGAAAATTGGAGGCCCACTCGGCTTGTGATGAACGTACGTGGCGAGATTTGTCTAAGGGTAGATGGGAGGAAAAACACCATGGTACGTGTTATGTGATTTGCTCCTTTTTGAATGATGTCTTCTTCTCATGCGTACTAACTTCATTATTGTAGGTGTCGGGGAGTCCTTTATGGCGAGACCGTGCTCTTTTGGGGAGGGAGAAAGATTGCCAGCTTCTGGGCTAAAGAATGATAATAATAAGCAAGAAAGGCCTTCGTAGGATAACAGTGCTACATGTAGAACGGATCCACACCGGGGGCTTGGAGAGGACATATTAGCCAAGCCTACTGTGCCCGAGATCTCTGGCTTTAGAAAAATGATTCCTCATCCGCTGCCATCTTTTTCTCTTGTCGAAGGTATTTCGAGGAATGCGGATTTTCTATTACTGAATTTTTCTCCCATCGAAGGTACTTCGAGGGATGTTCGAAGCCCATGGCCGCATATACCAAACGACCGCGTCCCAACCAGGATCGGCTCTTCTGTGACTGAGGAAGCCAAACTAGTAGATATGCGCTCGACCTTAGAGGAATCTCAGCGGCTCTACTTTGCGGTGAGTTTTGACATAGGTCTTTTTAGTTTCATGCCTTCCCTTTCTTATCGAGCTCCTTTTTCGCAGGCCTTTAAGAAGCTCAAGTTCGAGTTGCTTCATCATGAGGCCAGTTTACGAAAGGCTTTAAACGGGGAGAAAACCCTCAGTCTTCCTTTCAACACAAGGGAAGTCGAGTTGGCACACTTATGGTATGAGGTGATTCGAAGCCTGAATGATGAAAGCTACCTGAAGGAGCAAGTAATTTTTGTTTCAATGGGGTGCATGTTCCTTCTTCTAGATTCTGAGGCTAATGTTTTGTTTATTTCAGTTGCAGAAAAAGATGAAGGACCTGGAATGCCTTTGGACTGCAGTTGGCCAAGCCAAGCGCGAGCATGATGAGTTGAAGGGTCGGGTGGACGTTCAGGTTACAGCGGAGAAGGGTGCTTTGGCTAAAGCTTCCGCCTTTGAGGTTCAACTTTTCTTATCTCGCAATAACAGCTTGGTTCGAATAGATATGATTAGAAGGATCGAGTTTGAGCTTTTGAAGGAGAAGGTCGAAGTTATGGATACTGGGGTCGAATCTCTAATGAGCCGAACTAAGGCTGACAAAAAAGTGGAGATCTATGTAGAGGATGCTAGTGATGCTTGAGCTAAGCTCAAAAGGGCTTTTGACAATGAGAGTAGGAGCAAGGAATATGCTCGGTGTAAATCTCGAAGGGAACCCCTCGAGGAGATCCATGCTAGGGGTTTTGACCTCTCGGAAGAGTTGAAGCGGGCGAAGGCTGACGAACATGACACTAAGTCATTTATGTTCAATGCCGAGGATAGCGAGGATGGGGCCGACGAGCCATAGTCCCCAAGGGGGACGTAGATTTCCTTTTCTGATTCTGTATGTAGTACTTTAAAAGTACGTTGTAAATGGAGCTTGTATTATTTAACATATGCATACAAAAAGAAGTCTTGTGACATTTTTTTAATGTACATTTCGATGTTTTTTAGCTATCTTCCAGAAGAAATGGTCTTCGAGTTAAAAGGAAATCGTCAGATTCATAGAACGGCCTTGGAGCTTATTGGGCTAGCTCGTAGGATCTGTCATGGGCGGCTTTCCAGCCATACCCCATGACCCCTTGGGCGCGCCCCGTGGCGTCCTAGCAAGCCTCTCAATGTCTAGCGCCATGGACGGCCCCGTGGTCTTGGCCGCGCCAAGTGACAAGCGCACAGGTGCCTCTGTCGCCCCACTGATATCCCTCGCCAGCGCCCCACCGCAGGCAGATTCCAACAATGCTGCGCGCGCAGACTATGCCGCGCGCGCCGACCGTGATGCCAAAGACGCTGCTGCTGACAACGGACCTGTTTCTGCTTTGTAGAAAACTAAGTCCTTTCCATTGTAAATATAGAGTAGTTTTATTTCAAGTACTTCCATTATGTTTCCCTAGCTTAGTCAAGTCTAGTCGTGTAGCTTTGGATTATTTTTTTTAAGCATTATTAGGGGGGATCAAGCAATCAAAACTTTCTAGCAAGCAACAATTCTCTGTACTGGTGTCTCTCCCCCTCGACACCGCCTTGCTTTTTGTAATAGCTTTCATTAATGCAATCAAGCTTTCTTTCATTCTCAATTCTCATTTCTGTTCTCTCAATTACTCTTGACATTGGTTTTCCCGTGCGGCACTGACAATCTAGTCTAGCGCACGGCGGGGACCTCAGTTGGCGGACAGCAACTGCACTGACATCAGTTGCTTAGCCTTACGTTGCCCTTCCAAGGAAATTCAGGAAGGCGTCGCGTAACAGTTGGTATCAGAGCCTAGGCTCGACATCGGACGAGGGAACGCATTTACATTACACCACCATTTCTGACCATGGTGAATTATGGAGACCGCATCACGGCTGTCGAAGGGACAATTGAGGCGTGGCGGTCTATTGTGGATACGGTGCCTGAACTAAGAACCAGCCTACTGCAAAGGTTGGACGATCTGGAACGCAGGGTGTCTCAGGTCGAAGTTGATGTTGAAAACATCAGTCGCGACTCCGAGGGAGATCGACAGACGGCGGCCGCAGAGGCAGCCGAAATTTTTGATAAATTCGAGGGGCTCCAACAGGAGCGCACCGAGGATTTAGCCCATAGGGCTCAGGAGGCAGAAAAGGTGACTGCCATGCAACAAACCATTGACAACTTGACAGACCAGCTTAATCTTGTCAATGCTGCTTTACAAGGCCTACTCCGAGGAGGTGGGAACCAAATTGGAGGTGCTATGAATTCCGCTTCCGCGACAATGAAATTGAAAATTCCTGAGCCAAAGCAATACAGTGGAGCTAGGAATGCCAAGGAAGTGGAAAACTTCATCTTTGACGTCGAACAATATTTCGATGCTGTTGGAGATCTAGAGGAAGCTAAGAAGGTAGCCACTGCTGCCATGTATCTTCAGGGTGATGCCAAACTTTGGTGGCGGGTGAAGTACGAAGCCATCAAAGCCGGTGAAGATGCCCTCGCAACATGGGCAGAACTGAAGGCCGCTATTCGCCTGCAGTTCTTCCCCGAAAATGTTGAATACAATGCAAGGAGAAAACTACGGGAGCTCCGTCAGACAAAATCAGTGCGGGACTACGTGCGAGAATTCTCCGCACTCATGCTAAGCATACGCGACATGGGGGACAAGGACAAGCTCTTCACTTTCATGGAAGGGTTGAAACCTTATGCCCGTGTGGAGCTACAGAGACAAAGGGTAGATACCCTTCCCAAGGCAATCCAAGCAGCTGAATGTCTTGGGGACTATCAAATGGAAGCTCGGAAGGACAGGCCTCAACCGCCTGCCCGAACAGGTTTCAGAGGGGGCCAGCCTAGCAGTGGTGGTCCAAGCAAAAGTGGGGGAGATCGGAACTCAAACAAATCTAGAGCTCCTTCCTCCAGCAGCAACAGTGCTGCTTCAAACAACAATGACAGGGGGAGAAAACCCCCTTCAGGATGTCGTCATTGCGGCGGACCACATTGGAACAATGAGTGCCCACATGCACAGATAAATGCCCATCAAGCTATTGATGATGGGACGGATGACGACTCAGACGATGCGGATCAGACTGAACCAGTAGGTGCCTTCAATGCAATTGTAGGTTCCGTCTCTGAGGCATTAGCAGAGACCAGTGCTGGTATTCGCAAGAAGAAGGACCCATACCCAGTCATGAAGAAGGGGAAAAAGAAGGCGAACGAAAAGACTCCTCCCAAACAGGAGAGGACTTTAATGTTCGTTGAGATGAAAGTGAATGGCAAGCCTATTCGGGCTATGATAGACACGGGTGCTACCCACAACTACTTGGCATCGACTCAGGTGGAGCGCCTTGGACTAGTTGTAGGGAAAGGCAAAGGTAGTGTCACAGCTATCAACTCACCCCCCCAACCAGTGGGTGGAATAGCCAAAGAAGTACCGGTGAAGCTTGGCCCCTACGAAGGAAAGTTCAACTTGCGAGTGGTGATCATAGACGACTTTGAGTTGATTGTAGGATTGGAGTTCCTAAGGCAAACCAACACCATGCCTGTACCATTTGCGGACATGCTACTGATGATGGGAACCAATGGGGCCAAGCCCTGCACTATCCCATGTCTTCCCATGAAGATGGCCGTTGAAAACATCTCGGCCCTGCAGCTGAAGAAGGGAGTCAAAAGGAATGAACCTACGTTCCTGGCGACCCTCTGCATTGAAGATATAGAACGCTCCTCGGGTGCCATTCCTGAACCCGTGAAGGAGCTACTACTGGAGTTTGAAGATGTCATGCCACAAGACATGCCAAAGCGACTCCCGCCTAGGCGCACTGTGGACCATGAAATTGAGTTGGTGCCGGGCGCAAAGCCACCTGCCCGGGCGCCCTACAGAATGTCACAACCCGAACTCACCGAGCTTCGGAGACAATTAACGGAAATGCTAGATACAGGGATCATTGTACCCTCAAAGTCCCCATATGGGTCCCCTGTTCTATTCCAAAAGAAACATGATGGCAGCCTGCGACTGTGTGTGGACTATCGAGCTTTAAACAAAATCACAGTGAAGAATAAGTACCCTATTCCTTTGATGGCAGACTTGTTCGATAGACTGGGTGGTGCAGCGGTGTTCACTAAGATAGACCTCAAGACAGGCTATTGGCAAGTTCGGATCGCGGAGGGCGACGAGCACAAGACGACTTGTGTAACGAGATATGGGTCGTACGACTTCATGGTCATGCCGTTCGGCTTGACTAATGCTCCGGCCACATTTTGCACCCTGATGAACCAAGTCTTCCGGGAGTACATTGACGAATTTGTGGTAGTCTACTTGGATGACATTGTGATATATAGCCAAACATTGGAAGAACACCTAATACACTTGCGAAAGGTGCTAGCTCGGCTGCGGGAACATGAACTATATGCCAAGCTCTCCAAATGCTCCTTTGCTCAAAAGCAAATTGACTTCCTCGGACATGTCATTGAGGAAGGACGCATCAAGATGGACCAACAGAAGATCCAAGCCATCATAGGCTGGCCGCCGCCTAAGGACGTCCATGCCTTGAGGGCGTTCCTTGGCCTATGCAACTTCTACCGGCGGTTTGTGAAGAACTACTCCCTCATCGCTGTGCCATTGACAGAACTTCTCAAGAAGGTCACACCTTGGGATTGGGGACCAAAGAGAGCGGATGCCTTCAGCGCATTAAAGGCGGCTATGTCTAGTAGTCCCGTCTTGGCTCTTCCTGATTTGGCCAAGCCTTTTGAGGTACAAACAGATGCATCCGACTATGCGCTTGGTGGAGTCTTGATGCAAGAAGGGCACCCCGTTGCATATGAGAGTCGGAAGTTAAAAGATGCAGAACGACGCTATGCCGCCCATGAGAAAGAATTATTGGCCGTCGTACATTGCTTACGCCTATGGAGGCACTATCTGCTGGGAACCCCGTTCGTGGTCAAGACAGACAACACAGCGGTCAGTCATTTCATGACCCAGCCAAAGTTGAACGGTCGACAGGCCAGGTGGCAAGAACTACTAGCGGAATTCCACTTCAACTTGGAGTATCGCAGTGGAAAGACCAACCATGTTGCTGATGCACTCAGTCGAAGAGCTGACCTAGCATCGGTGTGCCTACTCGCCACCCTAAGGGGGAGCGAAGTAGCCACCTCCATCAAGGACCAAATACAGGATCTACTCATAAAGGATCCCGCTGCTCAGTATTTGGTTGATTTGGTAGGACAGGGCAAGACTCGCCAGTTCTACGTGGAAGATGGTTTCCTGAAAGTCAAAGGGAACCGACTTTATGTTCCAAAAGGAGGAGATCTGCGGAGAACTCTTCTCGCAGAATGTCATGATACTCTGTGGGCTGGCCATCCCGGTGAAGAACGCACCATGGCACTACTTCATCGTGCTTATTATTGGCCTCAAATGGCCGATGATGTGGCTCAGTATGTGAAGACTTGTCTAGTATGCCAGAAGGACAAGTCAGACCGCTTGACACAAGCGGGTCTCTTGGAACCACTAGCTGTCCCAAAGAGACCTTGGGAAAGTGTTTCTCTGGATTTCATCACCGGATTACCCAAGGTCGGAGATCTCACAACTATCTTGGTCGTGGTAGACCGGTTTTCCAAGTATGCCACCTTTATTGCAGCCCCACAATATATGTCAGCAGAAGAGACAGCTCGACTCTTCTTCTCTCATGTCGTCAAATATTGGGGTCTACCCAAAGATATTGTTAGTGATCGTGACTCACGCTTCACCAGCAACTTCTGGACCCAACTTTTCAAGTGCCTTGGGTCAAAATTGAGTCACAGCTCAAGTTTCCACCCGCAATCTGATGGCCAGACGGAGCGGTTCAATGGTATGTTGGAGGAATATCTCCGCCACTTTGTAACCGGATCGCAGAAGAATTGGGTGAAGCTTCTAGATGCTGCTCAGCTGTGTTTCAATTCACAAAAGAGCTCTAGTACAAACAAAAGCGCTTTTGAAATTGTTACCGGACAACAACCTCTACTCCCACACACGGTGAATGCACCAAACATGGCTAAGTCTCCTCGAGCGGCTAGCTTCTCAAAAGAATGGAAGCGGAACCTGGAGATAGTGCGGAGCTATCTTGTCAAAGCCCAAAAGCGGATGAAGAGGCATGCTGATCAAAAGCGTCGCTTTGTTGAATATCAAGTAGGAGACAAGGTGATGGTCAAGATCCCAAAGCGGTACTTATTTGCGGGAGTCCATGACCCGCGCCTATTGCAAAAATATATTGGACCCTTGTCCATTGAGAGGCGCATTGGGAAAGTTGCATACCGGGTGGATACCCCAGCTTGGTGGAAAATTCATCCTGTCTTCCATGTCAGTCTTCTGAAACCCTTTCGAGAAGACACGGAGGATCCGTCAAGGAGCCAGCTTACAATACCCAGTATTCGGGGTCCCAATTCAACCGGGAAAAGGCGTGTTGAAGCTATCCTTGATGATAGAGTGATTCATGCTTCAAGGAAAGATCACCAAGAATTCTTGGTGAAATGGCAGGGCTGTGATGCAGAAGAGAATACTTGGGAGAGGGGGACAAACCTCAAAGCCTACAAGAACCTCATTGAAGATTATTTTGCCAGTAAGGCGCCGAGGACGTCGCCAACTCAGGTGGGGGAGAATGTCATGGGCGGCTTTCCAGCCATGCCCCATGACCCCTTGGGCGCGCCCCGTGGCGTCCTAGCAAGCCTCTCAATGCCTAGCGCCATGGACGGCCCCGTGGTCTTGGCCGCGCCAAGTGACAAGCGCACAGGTGCCTCTGTCGCCCCACTGATATCCCTCGCCAGCGCCCCGCCGCAGGCAGATTCCAACAATGCTGCGCGCGCAGACTATGCCGCGCGCGCCGACCGTGATGCCAAAGACGCTGCTGCTGACAACGGACCTGTTTCTGCTTTGTAGAAAACTAAGTCCTTTCCATTGTAAATATAGAGTAGTTTTATTTCAAGTACTTCCATTATGTTTCCCTAGCTTAAGTCAAGTCTAGTCGTGTAGCTTTGGATTATTTTTTTTAAGCATTATTAGGGGGGATCAAGCAATCAAAACTTTCTAGCAAGCAACAATTCTCTGTACTGGTGTCTCTCCCCCTCGACACCGCCTTGCTTTTTGTAATAGCTTTCATTAATGCAATCAAGCTTTCTTTCATTCTCAATTCTCATTTCTGTTCTCTCAATTACTCTTGACATTGGTTTTCCCGTGCGGCACTGACAATCTAGTCTAGCGCACGGCGGGGACCTCAGTTGGCGGACAGCAACTGCACTGACATCAGTTGCTTAGCCTTACGTTGCCCTTCCAAGGAAATTCAGGAAGGCGTCGCGTAACAGATCTTACGCAATCGGTCGATACGACCTTTCAGTATAAGCCAACATTTGAGCTCTTAATCTTTTACTCTTAGGCATATTTACTTGACTGTTTCGGGTTCAGTCTTCGAGATTGGTTTCGAATCGAGCTCATTTGACCCTCAAGTTTTTGAATTTAAGGCTGGACCTAAGGCTCTTATGTGCTCGGTGGGTACCGCCTTTTATATGGGTTGGCGACAGTGGCTCTTACGTATTGGGTCGGTATGACCTCTAATATGGACTGGAGATAGTGGCTCTTACGCATTGGGTTGGTATGACCTCTAGTAGGCTTTTTTTTCCCTCGTTATTGACTTTTTGAAATAGTGTTTGCCTGACTCTTCAACGATTTTATGAAAACCTCGATTGTGAGTCATTATATGTCAATAATCGAGCACTTTGGGGTGTTTGTCTTGATGGCTGAGTATCTCGAAGCGTATAGTTTGAAGCTAACATGGTCGAAGCTCTTTTGCTTGATGTCGAGCGTAGCCTGTTTAACCAGTTCTTTTCAAATTATTTTCGAAGTAATTGAAGGCATGTGGTTTTATAGCAACGGTTGGGCATCCCTGAGTTGCATTAGTTTGGCTGGTATAGCCTTGTGACCATAGTCATCGTGTTTGGCCGGAGCCTTTCAGTTCCCAAGTGAAGTAGTTTTGGCGTCTCTATCGAGGGTATACCTTTTTAGAGGTCTTACAAGTTTGATATATAGCCTTAACTTTAAGACCGAGTTTAAGACTTTTGGAAGGTCTTACAAATTTTTTCATGCCTTTGAGGTCTTACAGTTTTAGTTACTATGCACAAGTATGGTTCATGCCTTACTTGAGGTCTTACAATCTTGTTCACTTGTTACAAGTGTGGTTCATCCCTTGCTTGAGGGCTTACATTGGTACAAGTGTGGATCATGCCTTGCTTGAGATCTTACAATTTTGGTCACTTAGTACAAGTGAGGTTCATGACTTGCTAGAGGTCTTACGGTTTTGGTCACTTAGTACAAATGCAGTTCTTGCCTTGCTAGAGGTCTTATAGTTTTGGTCACTTGGTACAAGTGTGGATCATGCCTTGCTTGAGGTCTTACAGTTTTAGTCACTTGGTAAAATTGTGGTTCATGCCTTGCTAGAGGTATTACAGTCTTGGTCACTTGGTACAAGTGAGGATCATGCCTTGCTTGAGGTCTTACTGATATTATTGTTGCCTTATATAGGTCTTACGAGATCGAGGCTGCCCACTTGGGTTCTTATGGCCTCGTGTTTTTTATAAGTCGAGGGGGATAGCTATTAGCGGTAGTCCCCGAGTCATCGAACATTTCCTCGCTCGGGAGCCATTTCTTGTAAACTTGGTATTGCCTTATTGAGGTCTTACGAATTCGAAGTTTTCCACCCGTAGGTCATGTGGCTTTTGAGATTTCGACGCTAGTCCCCGAGTATTCGTGGCGTTTTTGGCTGCTGGAGCCATTTATGCAATCCTGATGTTGCCTCATTGAGGGCTTACGAATTTGAAGCTCCGATCCGGAGGTCATTCAGGCTTTGAATTGTTGACGCCAGTCCTCGAGTATCAGGGACGTTTCTGGCTCTGGAGCCATTTTTGCAAAAATACCAAGCATCTTTGAAACGCATTTAGAAAGTATTCTTTGATTACTTGGTATAAGTATACATGGTTTTGCTGTTTAAGGGCTCTGTTGTTCTATACGAACACAGTTCGTTTGACCGTTTGGCCGGGTATATTATTTTCCTATCGAGACCCTGTTCAGCACATCTTGGCTTCTTCGAGGAGGTGATCTTCTGGACGGATGCCCCCCAGTACTCATGGTTGATTGAAAAAGAAGCCTTTAATACTTGTTGAGACTTCCTTAGGTAGCATATAGATGTTTCCTCATTAAAAACCTTGCCCGTAAAACCCTTCTTGGGATTAAACCCGATCGAAGGAAAAGAGTACAATGTATGCTTTTTGGAACCTAAGGCCTTCAAGTTGGAAAGCACTTCAGCTGTTTCGATCGGATACCTGCACTCAGGTTAGTGTATAATGTAAGTGAAAAAGGGAGACGGGAATACCTTAGTGCTGGCGGTGTTTCGAACCTTATGAGGACGCGTTACAGTCCTCTGCTTCGTCCGCTTGGGTTTAGCAGTTTTTTATTGCTATTTTATTGTTTATTTATTATTTGTCTCCTTTGGTGGTGGAGGTATTGATGTTGGTACCACATTATGTACTGTGAACATCTCTTTTGTTGCATGTTGTTTGCCGTAGACGATTTTTATCCCATCCTTTGTTAGGAATTTTGTCATTTGATGAAGGGTGGATTGTATTGCTCTCATGCATTTTATCCATGGCCTCCCGAACAAGGCGTTGTATCTCATGTATCTTTCGATGACATGGAATTTGGCATTTTGAGTTGTGCCGTCCACGTTGACCAGGAGGGTGATTTACCCTTTCGTTATTTCACTCGCCATGTTGAACCCGTTGAGGACTTGAGAGGCAGGTACAATTTGGTCGAGGAGTCTGAGCTGATTTACCACCCCCGACCTGATAATATTGGCCGAGCTACCTAGATCCACAAGTACACATTTAATTTGAAATGTATTTACAAGGAAAGAGATTACTAGTGCGTCTTTTTTAGGCTAAGACAAGGTCCTGATGTCATAGTCGCTGAATGTGACTGCGTCCTCGGGTATGTAACCTCGATTTTGCTTTTCTCTGGTGATGGATATTTTGCTTCTTCTAATCATAGGTTCTTGTAGAGCATCGATGCCTCCCAAGATCAACTGGATGACATGTTGTGGCTCATTTGTTTCATTCTTCTTGGTCGCCTCTCTTTCCCGTAATTGATTTTTGGCCCGATCACTGAGGAATTCTGGGAGGTGACCCTTATTGAGTAGTCGGGCTACTTCTTCTCGGAGTTGCTGGCAATCTTCGGTTCGTGTTGTGAAATTCTTACACTAAGTTATGGTTTCTTTGTGAAGTGTCTGAGTGTACGGGCCTTCGCCACCTGGTGTCTCTGATTTTATTGATGGTGAATACGATGTCTGAGACGTCGATGTTGAAGTTGTATTCCAACAAGCGGGGTGCATCCGTCGGCCCTGTATGCCTATCTAATCCAGCTCTACTAAAAAGTCCCCGAGGATTTTGGCCTCAGTCCGTCCTCTAGTCATTGCAGGGTACGTTGTGCCTTGGGGAGTTTCTTCTATCTTTAGTGTGTAGTTGGTATCTCTCTTTATTTGGCTTTGACTCATTTGCTGGAAGCCTGTTAGGATATACCGAGCCCGAGAGAGCTTCTAGTTGGTCGTCTTCAACCCTGATCTTTGATTGGTATTGGTTGTGAACGTTTGACTAGGTCACGGCGGGGTACTCTTAGGTTCTGCTTCATTTGACTTGAAGCTACCGAGCTTTGGTCATTCATGGGTAAAGGCATGCACCGCCCAGTTGTCGGAGACCGGTGGTAGTTCCATTCGTTCCTTTTGAAAGCGAGATACGAACTCTCATAACATCTCGTTCATCTTTTGCTTAATTTTGGAAATGTAGGATTTCCTTGTAGCTACCTTGATGGCACTGGCATGTTCCTTTATAAAAGAATCTACGAGCATTGCAAATGAATCTATATCATGGCCCTTTTCAAGAGTGTTTTCCCGAACTTTTTTAGTAGGACCGATCCGATCTCATGGTCCCTCACATTGTTGCCCTTCACCCACGAGTGTAAGAAAAGACTTGCTCGTTGGGGTCCGAGGTTGCGTTACACTTCGGAAGGTCGCACATTCCGAACTTTTTTAGAACGGGTTTCGGAGCAGCTTCCTATGGGAATGGCTTTTGTGCAAACTTCTTTTAATCTACACCCTTTAGGACCGGGGGTGCGTCCGAAATTTGGTTGACCCTAGAATTGTAGGTCTCTACCTTCTTATCATTAGCTTCTATCTTTTTCTCGCCTTATTCGATCCTGTTTGTGAGGTCCTCGAGCATCTTTATGAGGGCAGGGTAGGCTACCGACCCATAATTACTTGACCTTTTCGATACCTGCTTGGCTGGGAAAGCCATTTTCGGTGCTACCATGTTGGGAGTTTTCTGGTGACTTTGTAGCTGAGAAATCGCCAACTGTTGTGCCTATAACATTTCAAAAATAACGTGAAGTCTAACCTCCTGTTCTTCCATAGTCGGGGTTTTTTGAGCTTCTTTTTGGTCTCCTTGGTGTACGCTCCTGTTAGTGCGGGAGCTTATATCGATGTGTTGGGAATCACGTGAGACCGTATTTGCGGGGATCGGCCCTAGCGTGCCTTCAGGTTTTAGTGGTGGTGCGCCAATACCTGGAACGGCTACACCATTCTCTCTGTGGTTCTCAAGACCGTTATTTTCACATCCATTTGCTGAGTTAGACATTTTGACCTGAATCGAAGAACTAGGAGAAGAAAAAGTGTGAAAGATAACTTGCGTTATGTAGCAAACTAGCAAGAAAATTATCACTATTATTTTTAGCCCCGCGGTGGGCACCAAACTGTTTACCTGGAAAATGGTAATTACGATTAGATTTGATTTTATAGTTCTAAAAATACGTGATCTATTTTTATGCTAGTTGTTTAGGCAATAGATGCTAAGTGAAAGACTTGGAGACTAGATAAGAGCTTGAAAACAAGGTGATAACCAAACTGAATGGATGGTAATCGGGGCCTCGAGCTTGCTTATTCGGGTCCTCAGGGTCGATTTTGGTATCTTTCCAAGGGTATTCTATGGGTGACTAACAGGTATGGTAAAATCAATTACGGATCCTTATGGCCGATGATAAATTATAAATGAAGACCAATAAATAGAACACAATGAATATAAGCAATAAATGAAGTAATAAGAGCAAGAGAATATGTTAAGTTAGAGAGCAGAGAGAATTTTCTTATATTGAATATTGAGTATCAGATCCCTTTATATACTAGGGGGAATCCCAGAAAAGTACAAATTCATTTACTGAAAAGATATGGGGCTGCTACAGCCATTTAATGCCATGATCTGGGTCTGAACTAGCCCACTAGGCTTTGACAGCTCTAGCTATGCACCTTGGGAACTTTCCACTTTTTCGCCATAACCATCGATCTGAATTCTCCCAAGGTCAGGCGTTGATAGCCCTTCGAGTGTTAATCTCGACCATAATCTCAAGCCTATAGCAAAGTGCTTATGAAGTACCATAGTAACTGGAAATTGGACCCTTCGATTTTATCGTATATAGAAATGAATTAGATCCGATCCCAGCTAGAGGGATCCTAACTTTTGTTGAAAATATCATAGGACCCACGGCCACAGAATTGGGGACTACTAGCATCTGCGTGAAGAGGTGGTGACGATGTTAATGACTGCACATCTCAAGTAGTTCTTGAGCGACCGAGCCAAGAAAAATTATGGTCGTAGCCGGGAAAATGGGGAGCCTAGAAGATAGCAAAAGACTCCCCTCGATTGACTATCAACATAATTTTCAGATGGAATAAAATTAATTAATGGCGTAACCTTCCCAGCAGCCAAGAAAACAAAGATATTAGTGACCATAACAAAAGATTCTGGGAAGTCACAGAAGATGATACCACCTTCACGGAAGAAGACGTAGATAGACTCCTTCTACCATATAATGACGCCCTAGTAATTTCTCTCAATGTCTTAGATTTCTAGATTAAGCGTGTTTTGGTTCATCTAGGAAGCTCAACCAATATTATTTAATGGAGAGAGGTGGAATACAAAAAGTTAGCCGTAAGCATCATTCCGGCAATAATGCTCCTCGTTGGACATAACTTGGCAAGTGTGACAACCCGAGGAGAGATCTTGTTGCCCATGAATGCCGTAAGGGGTGATCAAGACCACCTTATTCGAAGTGGTAGATGGCGACATGGGTTACAACACAATCCTCCAAAGGATGTGGATAAATAAGATGAAGGATGTGCCCTCAAGATATCATCAATGTTGAAATTCCTAACCCCGGGAGGAATCAAGCGGATAAGATAAGATCAACTAGTTGCAAGAGAGATGAATGCAATGTCAATTTCCAACAACAAAGGGTAGGAGTCCAGCAGATAGAAATTATAGGAACCTACGCCTTCTCTCTTGCCAAATGAATAAAAAAAGGCGATGAGTCATCAAAATCCCACCAGCTGCCAAGATACTTTTAGTTACCAGAGGAGACATATGTAATTAATTCCATTGCATAATAACTCAAACAAGTGGTTTTATTGAAAAAATTCTTAGAAAGGAAGTTTTACTTGCGAACATGACTAAATCCCGAATTTAGGTCAGGATTTATTAATTTTCTTAAAGCTAACATTGATTATTTTGCGTGATTTCACTTGGATATGATAGGTATCACATTAGAGGTGGCCGCCCACAGGCTAAGCCTGGATCTGATATTTTCACCGGTAAGGAAAAAGAAACGCCTAATAGCCGAGGTCAGAAACAAGTGTGTTAAAGAAGCGGTAACTTGACTACTCGACATCGGTTCAATCTGGGAGGTAAAATATCCAGAATGGTTAGCTAATGTAGTTGTAGTTCCAATGAATAAGAACAAGTTAAGAATGCGCGAAGATTATAAGCACTTAAATAAGGTGTGCCCTAAAGACTTGTTCCCATTGACAAATATTGATCAAATAATTGATACTACGGCCAGGCACAAGTTTATGAGTTTCCTTGATTCTTTCTCTAAGTACAATCAAATCAAGATGAACACGGAGGATGAGGAAAAAACATCGTTCATAACAACTTTGGCACATATTGTTATAATGTGATGCCATTTGAGCTTAAGAGCGTCGGAGCCACTTATGAGAGGCTCGTGAACTAAATGTTCCAAAACAAAATAGTCAAAACAATGGAAGAGTACATTGATGACGTGTTAGTAAAGTCTTTAAATGTAGAATATCACTTGAAACACCTCCAAGAAACCTTCAATATCTTAAGGAAGCATAACATGATACTCAACGCGAAAGATTGTGTGTTCGGGGTTGGTTCCAAAAAATTCTTGGGGTTCCTGGTCTAAAAAAGAGACTAAAGGTAAATTTAACTAAATCAAAGCTATCGAGGTTATTCTGGATCAATTGAAAAATGTAAACCGAAAGGTTAGCAGGCCTTAATAAGTTCATCTCAAGATTTTTTGAGAAGTACTATCATTTGTTTTCACTTTTAAAAAAGAAGAACAATTTTGAATGGACTTCGAATAATGGCAGGCACTAAAGGATTAAAAAAGGTACCTATCCAGCCCTCCCATTACTATTTAAATCGGGGGAAGGCAAGCATTTGCTGATATATCTAGCAGTCTCGAAAGTAGTGGTAAATGCCATTTTTGTCGGAGAAGAAGCAGGTATGTAATTTCCTGTCTGTTATATTAGTAAAATATGCCAAGGTAGGTTGCTCTAATGGTAAGCACCCTCCACTTCCAACCAAAAGATTGTGAGTTCAAGTCACACCAAGAGTAAGGTGGGGATTATTTGGAAGGAAGGATGCCGAGAATCTATTCTTTACGGGTAGGGGTAAGGTTTGCATACACACTACCTTCCCCAGACCCCACCTGTGGGATTATACTGTGTTGTTGTTGTATATTAGTAAAATATCTTCAGGAGTGGAGACTCACTATCCGTACCTCTAAAAGCCGGCCTTACCTCTCATAGTCGCCTCTCAAAAGCTTAGGTCATATTTTTGGTGCCACGTGATAGTTGTTGTGACGACCTTCCCCTTGAGTAATGTTCTTTACAAGCTTGAGTTGCCAGGATAGTTGGCTAAATAGGTAGTCTAAATTAATGAATTTGACACTGAGTACAATCTTAGTAATGCAATCAAGTCACAAGTTTTGGCCTACTTTGTGACCAATTTAAGTCCCGAGTTAATGCCCCTTGCTATAGCAGTACTGGTGTTGTAAATGACATCAGGAGTTTGGACCTTGTTTACGGATGGAGCTTCCAATGTAAAAGGATCCAGGCTTGTACTAGTTCTAGTCACTCCTTCGGGAGAAAACTTTGTAGGAATTGAATTGGCCTGAGGGCATGGTTCCGAGGTCATCGAGATCAGATGTGATTCTCAGCTAGTAGTAAACCAAGTGTTACGAGATTTTTGATACAAAGGAGGAACGTATGTAACAGTATGTGAATAGGGCACAATTTATAGAATGGTCGATCATACACATTCTGATAGAAGAGGACATGGAAGCGGATACATTGTCTAATTTATGGTCATCTATGGAGATGAAAGGATCCAACTCTAATACTATCCTTCAACTTCTTTATTCGGTACTGGATATGGATGGTTGCTATGAAGTCAATTCAACAAAACCTAGTCTGGGATTGGAGGAATGACCTTGTCGAATATACTCATCATTGAAAATTTCTCGAAGACTCGAAGGAATCCCTGGCACTGCGTACCAATCGGCTCGTTACTACCTTGTCGATGGCCAAATATATACAAGATCATGTCATCCTCCATTGGCTCGATTTTTGGGATCCTCGAAGGCGGACTATGTGATAAGAGAAGTCCCTGAATGAATTTGCAGGAACCATTCCGGTGTAGATTGGTTTGTACTAAAGCTGGTTAGGGTAGGATACTATTGGCCCCGAATGGAACAAGATGCAAATAAGTTTAGCCAAACATGTGGAACATGTCAGCGCTATGCACATTTGGTACATCAACTGGCGGAACTCTTGTATTCGATATTGTCCCCGTAGCCAATCATGAAATAGGGGATGGATATAGTTAGTCCACTGGTCGGGTCCCGTAAAGGTAAGATTCTTTTTAATTTTAACTAATTAATTCACTAAATGAGTTAAATCAGGTCCTTACCAGAAGATCGGTGAACGTGAAATGGTCGACTTCCTATGGAACCACATAATCTTTCGATTTTGAATATCGAAGGAGATTGCTACAATGACCACAGTTCATAGGCTCAAAATTCACAAATTTTCTGGAATATTTGAAAATCAATAGAATTACATCCTCACCATACCATCCGAGCGATAATGGACAGGCAGAGTAAACTAATAAGACGATTATCCAAAACCACAAAAAGAGGTTAGAAGTTGCTAAAGGCAAATGGTAAAATGAGTTACCATGCATGTTATGGGCGTACCGGACGACGGCAAAATCGAGCATGGGAGAAACTACTTTTTCTCTCGTATATGGAACAGAATCTCTAATACTGGTGGAAGTAGGCGATACAACTTTATAGTTTTCCCGAGCAAACGAAGAAACAAACAATGAGGCATAACGAGTGAAGATGGATTTTCCAGATGAACACAAGGACTTTGAATACGTGCGGATAGTGGCTCAAAAGCAATGGATGGAAAGATATAACAATCTAAGGGACGATCTCCGCTACTTCAGAGTAGGAGACTTGGTTTTGAGAAAGGTGACACAGAGCACTCGGGAAAACTAACACTAGGAAACTGGGCCAAATATGGGAAGGTCCCTACCGGGTTTCAGCCGTCAACGGGATAGGATCATACGAGTTGGAGAATCAAGATAGAGTCAAATTAGCTAGCAATTGGAATGTGACTCACCTCAAAAGATATTATTGTTGATGGATCCTATCAATACTGAAAGCATGTGCTGCACTATTTTTCCCTTCGACCAGGTTTTGTCCCAATCGGATTTTTCTAGCAAGGTTTTTAATGAGGCATCAGCGAAAAGCATACTACGAAAGAAGAGTCATTGGAAAGATTAAGACATTTTAATGAGAAGGCAGTGAAATGATAAACTGCTATGGATTTTTAGTTAATCTTTGTCTTGATGGCGAGTTCCTAATCGGAAGAAAAACTTTCCATCGAAACAAAAATTATTTAACACTTCACGAGTTGTTTCCACAATTTAAGTAATACCTCCAGTGTTCCAATTCACATACTTCGCATTCAAACACTTAAGGGATATATTATAAGATATGACAACAAGAATGACATGCAAAACTAAGGAATGCGAGAACCAGGAACAATAATGTTCATCGGGACTGGAGACTCCATGGCTAGCCCCGTATAAGTAAGTTGTGCAAGTTAGCCACATGTATTGGCTATTTCTTTTTTCCTTTAGCAAACAAATGCTTATGTATTTTTAAAGATATAAGGAATAAAATAAAGTCCTTTTATTTTTATCTTGTTTCTTGTCCAAACGATGAGTTGATTTAATCACTTGAATCTTAATAAGAAACATCAAATGCTTGCGTCGAAATGAACACGAGACGTCCTCTTCAAGAGCACCTTAAACATAATAGGGCCCTTTCTTATGAAACCCTATAGTAAAACGTTGATTTCAGAAAAATTTGTGCCCGAAATTAGAATTTATTGGATGAAAATATAGTTTAAGCTCTAACTAATCTGACACAAAGAAAATGTATTTTCTATAACACTTTAAGGAAAATTCGTCTATATTTATCAAAAAGTCAAATTCGATGAAAAGATTGGCATAATTACAAAGTACAAAAAATGAAAAAAAAAA
>MU674309.1:68447-82614 GCA_026770625.1 Nicotiana glauca | reverse complement strand
CCCCCCCCCCCCAATGAAGGAAGGCGGATCAGTTGCCGGTTCGGGGCCTGAATCTTCATCATCGTCATTTTCTTTAACCTCCTCTTCGGTTCTCGAGTATTTGGAGCTAGTGTAGTCATTTTAACAGGTCGAGCAGGAATAATTTCTCAAGAAGTTAGCTCCAGTTCTCGGGCCTTGACGATGCAATTATCAATATTGACGATGCCCGCTTTGGAATCTTTCAAGGTTTTTCTCCTCATGTGGTACATGATATAAGTTTTCTCAAATACCAGGGAATCCTCCTAGTACTAGAGATTTTCCTTAAGTATGTGAACCTCGACCTGCCGGCTGTCTCTCTCGAATTTCATGGCGCTGAATCTAGAATCAAAATCACGAGTTATAGATAAATAAATCCGGTTTTTCTCTGTGATCTTCCTAAACCTTTCTTCCATTTTGGATCTTCTCCTCGGCTTCATTAGCCTCCTCAGTTTTGGAGCTCAATGTTGTCTTCAAGTTATTCACTTGTTCCTCAAAATCAGACTCGCGCTCGGCAGCAGCAAGTATAGTATCTTAGAGCTCAGCGCACTTAGCCTTACACTCTTGGAGTTGTTCATGTAATAAAGTGGCTTCTTGGTCATGGGCCATCATCTCTTATTCACTTTGCTACAACCGGGCTTCAAGCTAGCCCGCCTCAGCATCTTTTGACTCCAAAATTGGGAGGAGCACAAAGAGTTGCTCTGTTTCGACCAACAGTTGACCCCACTCGAAGGCAAGTCCTTTCTTATCAAGGATCAATTTTTGCAGGCCCTCGGAAGCAAGAAAGTTTTCATGTAAAAAAGGATATGAAGGTTAGAAATCACGTTACAGTAGATGAATAGAAAATAAGTGATAAAATAGCAAGTACGATACCGCTACCGCATTATGCATATCATTATTTAACAAGCACTCCGCCAAAGTGGAGTGAATTTTATTCCTATCTTTTTTGAAGCCAGTAGCATCGGGTAGTTTGCAAGCTCCTCTAGCTTGGACAACAGATGGCACTCCTTAGATACCGAAAGACTATCACTCCTCCCCTCTCAGGGATCTGAGAAGTGGTGAGTAAGTGTACCCTAAATTCCCATGGTCGGGAGACCAGGGAGGAGAAGAACCCTCCTCTCAAACTTCTATTGTCGGTGGAGGAGATACAGTGGGTGCTGGTGTAAAAATTGCAGCTGGTGTTGAGGGGTGTGAAGTTGTCGGCATTGAAGTTTGAGAAGCAGTTAATGCAGAAGAAACATTGATTATTAGTTGCTCAGCGTTTGAAGGCAAAAGTGGCTTGGGGTCCAAACTTCTTAGAGCGAAGACAAGAATGGGGGAAGGAAATCGAGATCAACATTTTCCACCAAATCCATCTCACCTCAAAGAGGTTGAACCTCTTCCACGGTCGGGTTTTGGAACTCTCCCAGCTAAGCATCCGGTTGAGCTAATAAAGATATTCTTTTTCTTTGAAGGGGATCCATTTGATCACTAGATTCCCCATCCTATACAATGACCACTATGGCCGGCTCGGTCATTACTTTCTTTATTTTCTTGTTTGAGCCCCAAACGAGAAAGATCGTGACCTTTTGGTTGCTTGTTCTCAAGCTGAGGACTCCGAAAGGAAGCACCCCCATCGGAAGAAGATTTGTGGGCATTTCTTCAGACAAGGGCACTTTGTAGCACCCTCTTGACCACCTTGGGGTCAGCTAAAATGTCAACCCCGGGGTAGGTGACAGAGCCTTGTAGGAGTCTTGAGTCAAGTAAAGAATGGGGTTAGCAAATTTACCTATGTTTATATAAAGATAAAAGGAAGAATGACTTAGGTTACCATGGTTCTTGGCCTTCCACCCATTTTTGGGAGTCCATTCCTTCCATCAGTGAGATTTTGGTGTTGTAATTTCTTGAATCTTCTAAACCCATTAGTCCAGGCCTTGAACCCGTGGTGGTTCCCACCGAGTACCTGAAATAAATCAAATGAAGAGGTCAACTTAACGAAAAATAATATTTTCACGATGAAAGGAAATGAATCAAAAAGTTACAAAAATGGTTCCACGACTCAGGAAAGGAAGAGCTCTGATTGGGATGATGTCTCTAGTGGAGATAATAACAAATTGCTCCATCCACCCTCAATTGTTTTCATCGTCCATGCTTGTGAGAAGAGCGTGATGACCACATTTGCTGTAGTTAATTACTGCCCCACAAATTTTTTTAATTGAGTACAGATTCATCATGTGTTCTAGGGTTAAGGTTTTCCCAGTCTCTATGCATAACTAGCATAGGAAAGCATATGTCCGCCTTATAGATAGGCCTGCTTGTCCTAAGGAAACCCGATATCGATAGCAGAATTCTGAAATTATGTGGTTGAAGCCCTTCATTAGACCCTAGAGAAAATGGTCCCAAGTTGAAGTGATACGTATAGACATACGTAAAATCTTCCTTGGCGAAAGTAACCCGCTCTATCATATCCATAGGGAGGATGATAAGGTTTCAGTCCTACTTCATAGTAAGAATACTGGAAGGGCGAATAGATGAGGGATACCTACTAATGGCCCAAGTTTGTGGAGATGCAGATGGAACCTTCTCTTGGAAGTCATGAATGGTATTCAGGTGTTTGGATATGATGGTGTTTACAGTGGGAGGCTCAGAATCAAAGTCAGATTCTTTGTCTTTGTTTATCTTTGGGCCTCCACCGAAGAGAAGACCAGTGTTTCTAAAAGATGCAGTAGAAGAATGTAAAAAGGCATGAAAACTTTTGGAAAAAGTTAGAGACGATGAAAGTTTTCTATGCAGGAGGAGATTGAGAGCAGAGAAGACGATAAACTTATAGAAATTTTGGAAGTGAAAGAGATAAAATGATGAGTAGAAGTAAAGATATAGACGGCAAAAATCATAGGTGACAAGTATTATAGGATTGTAAGTCTAGATATCGTACCCATAGGGACTTGTGATTAACTATCAATTAAATTAAAACGAAAATAATTAATCTATTCAAGCAAAATTTAAAGTTTGAATATTTAAATAAAGATAATCTAGAGTAGTAAACTAAGAAACAACAAAAACAAATTGGCGGCCCTAGACACGAATTCAACAGGAGACGATATTCTAGAGTTATGAGTTAGCTAACAATCCCGTTGAGTTTTCTACCTAAATTATCTAATTAAGTTATCTAGTTTATTGATTGACGGGGTTAATATTGCTCGTAACCTTCTCCCGAAGTACAACTCGCCTATTAAAGCTAACCTAATGCCAATATTCCTATGGAATTAGGATTAACAAGAACGCATTTATAATTCCCGTATAGTAACCAAGCAAGGTGATTAGGGATATTCCTATCTTAATCACAAATCTGCCCTCCCCCCCCCCAACCCCCTCCCAGAGTTAAGATATTGCTCTACTCAATTTTATAGGCAATCTACAATTCCCTCTCCTGAGTTCAATCCTAGATTCATAGAAAGTATTTAATTGGTGATCAAACAATCAAATAATTAAGCACAAGATTGAATAAATAAACCAATATGATAAAATAATAAGAATTATTCAAGCTTCAAATTACAACGTTTATGTAGCACCCAAAACCACTAATAAACTATAAAACTAAAGGAAGAGAAGAGAAGAAAAACTAGTTAGAAGCCTCCTCCAAGCGTGGGTTGTGTTCCTCCACGTGACTTCTCCTCCAAAGTAGTCTTTCTAGGTCTAAGATGTGTCAAAAGTCCTCAAAATAATTTATACCAACTAGGGACTGGCCCAGACGAAACATCCTTTCATGTGTGAAATAGGACTCTATCTCTGTAAAAGTTGCACTGGCACGCCGCACACTGCTCCGCATTATGCGGTGTGCTAGTGGGGAAGTTCAGAGAGATGATTCTGACAGACTGTAGGAAATTCCAAAGGTGCAGCAGATGCTCCGGCGCACTGTGCGGCGCAGTAGTGGGAATTCGAAAAAAAAACAAAACATGAAAGTTATAGCCCTTTCAAATAGCTTTTCAACGATATATTGTGGAGTCTAAGCGGAGCTCTAAGCGAAATGTTATGTGCATTTTATTAGACAATGTGTCGTATGCCAACTCGATTCATCGTTTCGTTCTTAACTATCATTCGTTGATCCCGAACACGATCCCCGCTTAATTCCTTGGGCTTTTACTCAGATTTCAAAGCTTCAAATCACTTTAATTCATTGCACAACACCTACATAGCTTGGAACCACTCCTACAAGGCATAAAACACACAATTTAGTGCAAAACACTAGCGATTAAGGCTCAAACTCAATTAAACTGCAGTAAATTAGAGTGTCATAAGCGACTAAAATATGTAATCATAGCCTATCATCAATTATCTTGAGAACCGACAAAAGTATTGCTGAATCATGGGGCAACACGTGTTTGGGGTATTAAATGCAAGAGGACGTGCGTCCTTTCAAGCGCTAGAGACTACTCAGTATGTTTCCCGCCAAGAAAGAGATCTTCACCAGCTTTCCGGTGACACAAAGGGATGTCAGCAGAAAGTAGGGGGACTATCTGTATAAGATAAAATTAGTTTATAATAAATGGTCGAATGATAGCATAATACATAAAGCCGAAGAAATGTAAAAGGCGAATCAAGTAACAACTAGTACCGAGAACAAAATCTGCAATTGACATCGGAGTAAACCCCAAAGGGAGCATGGTCAACGTGGGGAGATCGTATTTCCATCGGATAGCATTCAATGAAGAATATCCTGTAACATTAAATAGGTAGCCGTTGTAGAGAATACTTGCATTCATGGCCTGCCGTTATATATTCATCAATGACTCCTTTATTATTATTTAAGTGGAGCTTGATCCAATGATCTTGTGTCCCTAGGAAAGGCTATAAATAGCATGCTCAGCAGCCATTGTAAAATACGAAATTCATGGCAAAAACATATGCTGTATTTCATTTTCGCTCTCAATTAAACAACTTTATTTATTCTTTTACATTGCACTCACTTTTGTCCTAGGAGACACTGCTCTCGGAGCCAAACTCGTCATCTTCTTCAATTTCAATTGCTAAGTGTTATTTTTAGTCTTATTTCATTATCATTTTTTAATCCTGTTTGTTCGCTTGTATATAAACCATGTAACAAATTCTATTGTACCGTTTTACGGGTAAACAATTATAATTAACCTCATCGTTTTTTAAGATATTGCATATTTATTATAAATTCAAGTATTTATCCAAATAACCTAAGCTCTATCACATTCCAAGAAAAAAAGAAATATATATCTTGATTCTTTTTAAAAATAATAGTTTAACAATATATGTATAATATTCCCTCCGTTTCATTTTATGTGAACCTATTTCCTTTTTGGTCCGTTCCAAAAAGAATTACCTTTTTCTAAATCTGGAAACAATTTAGTATAAACTTACAGCTCTACATTTAATGAAAAACTTTGATTACCACACAAATACTATGAGCCCCTTTTTAACTTATTTAGGATCACAAATTCCAAAAGTCTTCATGTTTTCTTAAACTCTATGTCCAATCAAACATGTTCACATAATTGTAACGGATGGAGTACTAAATAATAATAAAATTGGGGCCTTCAAAAATAATAAATTACTAATCTACTAGACAAATACTCCTTCCGTTTCAATTTATGTGAATATATTTCCTTTTTAGTCCGTGCCAAAAAGAATGACCACTTTCCTTATTTGGAAACAATTTACCTTTACAGAATGATTTATAGCTACACAAAATATATGTGCCTCATTTTACACCACAAGATCAAAAGTCTTTTCTCTTTTATTAAACTCCGTGCCTAATCAAATGGGTTCACATAAATTGAAACGGAGGGAGTAGTTATTAGTAATAAGACACGTACTATTGAATCCCAACGAATTGAACAAGCGAAAATTATGAATGTTAAACTACAGGTGCGTGGAGGCCTTCGTTTCCTTCAGTAGCAAAGTGTGATTTGATTTCATTTACGCAAATTCAGGCAGAAATTAATTACTAATAAAATAAGTCTTTTTGGAGTCCCTTAGATAGAAGACAATGCAACTGAAATGCCTTAGTCGTCAGACCCAACTCTCTACACCAAACATACTTGCTTAATCTATGGAATGTTAGCCGTTTGGAGCTTTTTCTCGTTACCTCTTGCACATTTTTTTCCACCCAGAAAACGTTTATCAACTGAACTTTGTGAGTTAAAGTTCAGGTAAAAACAAAGATCTATTGAGGAATTTTATGAAGAAAATCCCACATAAAGTTATCTGGAGAACTGGAAAAAACAAAAAGAAGTTAAAAAAAATGAAGGACGCCTAAAATATGCAGATTCATACTTGACTGATCAAGAATGAAGTAAGAGCTGTTCACACTTCAAACTTACAAAGAGGTTTTTCACGAGAAGAATTGATTTGGAGATTTCCTAAATCTTTTACATTCGTTGCCCAACGTAACTATAAAAAACATGTGATATCTCCTGCACTACTTACTTCAGTCAACATATACTTCAGTTATTTTTTCTCTTTTCAAACAATTCAGTTATTTTTGCTTTTGTCTTTTTCAGGTTCTCAGTTTTCTCCCATTATGAAAACTTGTGTTTTTTCCACTATTAGATTTATGGATTTAACTTATATGCTACAAATGATTTTTACACTATCAAATATTTCATTTTAACCTACAACTTTATTTTTGTATTTCTTATATTATATTATATTATAAATTATAGAGAGTTACACATTGTCCGGGGCAGGATGGAGCCTAAGGCCACTAAGGCAATGGCCTTAGGCCACCAAAATACTTAGGGCCCCAAAATCAATCTCTCTCTCTCTATATATATATATATATGATATTCGTTATTCATACAATTTTTAATTATTTAATTAAAATAATTATAGCAAAAAGTTTTACACATCTTAAATTATAGTTAATAGTTATTTCTTGTCTTTAATTCTTCCAAACTTAAAATGATGTTCTTACAATGTTAGTTTAGAACGATGTTTCTTAATTCTTTGAGTGCCTTTTTAGATATTTTTCACGCTACTCTGAGAAGTAATTATTAACATTTGTCCTTAACAATATTGTTATAACAACACTCTTATTTGTTTCAACTTACATTTAGAATTAAAAGTGGTAAGAGAAATTATATATGTAGAAGAATGCTCTAATTCGCAAACTTAATTAAGTTAATTAACGCTAATAATTTTTATATCAGTTGCCTCGGCTGAAAAAAGTTTTTAAAAACTAAATCAATAAAGTTCGACATGATAACACAAGAGAGATTAAATAAATTGGTTAGACATTTATAATAATTAAAGCTGATTATAACTTCTTTAGATTTCAATAAATTATAAGAGTAAAAAAATAATTAAATTTTTTTTAAGGCCACAATTTTTATTTTCACCTTAAGCCTCATATTATTACGTCGAGCCGCCCCTCACATTGTCGTAAGTCATTTTAATCTGACAGTGTAAGGAAATGCACAAAATCAGTACATCAAAGATAGAACTCTATTTTGTTAGCCACATACTACCTCCGATCTTCTATTTTTTATAAATTTTGACACTTCTAAAGAATAGACAATTAATAACCTTGTGTTTTCTACCTGCATTGAGGCTCCAACTACCCTAGATATATGCCGCGTAAGACCCATTAAAGGGTAAAGCGTTCTATATCATTATTTTTATTCTTAGAGTGCGAACCGAATAATTCTAGTTTGTAGTGAAAGAAGAAACGATATATTCAACACGCGTTCGTAGCACGATCACGGGTTGGAGGGTGTGCATGGATTATAGAAAGCTCAACAAGGTCACTAGGAAGGATCATTTCCCTCTACCATTTTTGGACCAAATGCTTGATCGTTTAGCGGGCCGAGCTTATTATTGCTTCCTTGATGGTTACTTGGGGTATAACCAAATTCTCATTGCCCCGGAGGATCAGGAAAAGACTACATTTACTTGTCCATATGGCACATTCGCCTTCTCAAGGATGCCATTTGGACTTTTTAATGCTCCAACAACCTTTCAAAGATGCATGATGGCAATCTTTACCGACATGGTGGAGGACATTCTGTAGGTTTTCACGGACGCTTTTAGTGTAGTGGGAGACTCATTTGAAGAATGCCTAGCAAACTTGGACAAAGTGTTGAAAAGATGTGAGGAGACCAATCTTGTATTCAATTGGGAAAAATGTCACTTCATGGAAGTGGTTTCTGGTTGAGAATGTCACGCATCAAGTTAATGACGACCATACCAATTACTATTAACTTAATTCTTACAATTTTGCTTGATTGAACGACCTAACGGCCAAAAACAAAGTGCAATGAAGATACCATATACAGTTAAGCGTTATAATTATTTTAATTAACTAAAAGCATCTCTTATATTGTTAGATATACGCTATTTTTGAGTTAACCTACTTTCTCATGGCAAAATCATTTGCTGTATTAATCCATTGATGGGCAAGAGATCTCCATATAATGCCTCTAAGATAGGATTCTTAGTCCAACTTTGAAGTGACATCATGCACTGACTACGATGAACTATATAGCAAATGTATCAGAATTTTTTACCGGATCGAACATCATATTACAAGTATTCATCGGCAATATTTCAAAGACATGCAGGAAACAGAAGAGCATGATATAGGGATATATAGCCAGTTGGGAAGTTCTTTTGTTTCACTTCACTCTCAACTGAAAACGGACAAAGTTATCGTCAATGAGAAGGTAATTAATTTAAAAAGGAACAAACAGATGGCAGCTATTGTCTTACCGACAGAAGATAGAAACAAGGGAATTGGGAAAAGCCTCATCATTTAAGAATTACAGCAATTCAAGAAACTAAAAAACTGAAAACTAACAATTGGTTAGTAACACATGATCCTCGTTACATGGCCAAACAAGAAATTAAGTTCACATTTTAGACCAAATTTTGATAAATACAAAGAAAGATTACACAACATAAATTAATACTGATCCTATTGGAGATTGACCGGACACCAATTTCTACCCAGAAACGTTTCTTGAATTACACTAAGAAAGGCAGGACTAAATTAATACATCAAAAGAAAAAGGTATTATTAGAGGTTTTTTGAGGGTAAAAAGAGGATGAAACCATCTCCATTAAATCAACTTCATTGTTTCCTCCTGTTGATGAGGAAGCTTGATTCATCATGTTTCCATATGCGAAGCTCCCACTATAAGGTAAAGAAGTAGTAGCTGAAGTAGAAGTACGATCCAGAAGATAGGAAAGATAAAGGTCAGAACAATTATAAGACTGGTCATCAGCCATGTACATATTTGGCTCAAGATACAAATTGCAGCCATCTTGACCGTTATCGGTTTGATTGTCATTCTTTGAATAATTAAATCCAAAGGAGTTGAAGCCATATGAGCTTGATGATGAATTATTTTCAAGGATTTTACCATTGTTTTCCATCAATGAGTTTCTTCCAAATAAATTTTGCATGAAGTTCATTTCTTCATCATATGTTTGACTAGTGAGAAAAGATGGGGAATCATCATCAGAATAGGGTGGGGTTGCATTGGTCATTGGTGTCATGATGGTGGTAAGAGGAGAATCATCACTGAAATACTTGCTTCTAATATAATCTTGGAGAATATTGGACCGATATTTAGACTCATTTGGGCCGTCTTTTTCTTGCTTCTTCAACTTGTTTCTCCTCGAATTTTGCCTTCGTTTTGTGGCATTCCAGTGATTCTTAATTGCATTCTCGGTCCTTCCAGGAATTCTTTTTGCAATCTCTGCCCATTTATTTCCAATTTGTTTATGTGCTTCCACTAACATCAATTCTTCTTCTTCACTCCATGTTTCTTTCTGAAAAAATTATGTGCATCAAAAAGACACATGAGACGAGGATAAAAAGAGTGGTGTTCATAAATTACAAGAAATCAGATTAATAACATTTCCAATAAGGTGAAAGCACTTTTATGACGATTTTTTATGCTTTATAAAATGAAAATAGAGGCTTGAAATTAGTCTGAGACGTAATGTGCCATATATATATATATATATATATATATATATATATATATATATATACCCTAAATTAATAACTCAAGATGCACCTACTAAAAATAAACCCTAGACACTTTATTGAAGGAAACTCTTGTGATAAAAGAAAAAACAAAGAAAAAGAAGATATTAAAATGGTTAAAAAAAAGCATCTCTCCCCGAAAAAGAAAAAAGAGAATCACCCAGAAGTCAAGGTATATTCAGAAAACCTTGACNCTTTCTTTTAATTTTTATTTTTTTAAAATTTTCTCTAGACCGGTCAAAAAAAAAAAAAAAAACCAAACATTTTTGTAAATAAAATGTAGATGCTTGCCTGGTCAAAGGATAATAGATGGGGTAAATATTACTATTAACTTATAAAATTAATGTTCTTAGATTACCTTTGCAGTTATACATCAAATGATATAAAAAGATGAAATAAAATATCACTCCCTGAGTAGTTCGGGAAGTGTTAGCCTTGATCAAAAAATTAAAAAATTAAAAATAACACCATAAGCGTATAATTATAAGACAGCGAAGAAGAAAAAAAAAACACCTTTATATCTGGACGCAAATGGTTATGCCATCTCTCGCGACATTGTTTTCCTGCTCGACCGACCATATTCTCAGCTATCTGAGCCCATCTCCTCATCCCAAACTGCTTTACCAACTTCACTAATTTCCTTCATAAGCCAAAAAGAGTTAAAGAAAAAGTTAAGTTCAAACTGTTTTTTCGAATGTCAAAAAATCGTGAAAAAAGAAATGAAACTTTGGACATAACAAAGACCGAAAATAAAATAATTCTATTTTGTCTTTTGTTGCTTTAGACGAAATTAAAGATGAATTTAACTATGCCATCATCACCTGTCTTCTTCCTCCGTCCACTGACCCTTGACTACTACAGTAGTAGAAGAAGGCCCTTCTTTTGCCTTTTTTCCAGTCTCTTTTGAATTCTTTTCAGATGATATCATCTCGTCAGCTATGCCATTCTCTTGATTATTCCAGCCGACATAATTTTGTTCATTGAAGAAAATGCCAGGCTCTGGAAAACTTGTCCAAGAAAACACTTTTTCATGACTACTACTACCACTTGCAGAGTCGCTATAAGATGAAAAATCATAGAAACTACCACGTTGATGTGGAAAAACGCTTTCGTTTTGTTGGGAAGAAAATTGACTTTGATGACTCCATAAGAACCTATTAATGGCTGTTAATGGAGGACCTTGTTGAAAAATTGGAAGGTTATTTGGTACATTTTGAAATGGTTGGTAAGCATTTCCATTTCCTCCTCCACCTTCCATGGAAGAACCAATGTAAGTAATAAGAGGAAAATGAACTGAATTTACGCTTAAGAAAATTTCTTTGTGAAATAGGAAAATTATTTGAGGTCTCCTCTTGGTTTAGAAAAGATGGCCATAACAAGTGTTGTACAAAGAGCTTATAGTAAGCCTTGGAATGGTTTGAGTCAATGTCAGCCGTTGATCTTAGAGCTTCCCATCCAACGGTTTAAACGAAGAGATGGATATAACTCCTGAGCTTCCTCTTAGGACAAAAGTGGAAAGGGAAGTGGAGAGATTAGTGGTTGGGTTAAATACTCGATAATTATCATTTTCAGCAAATGCTTAATACATGGAGAATTTATTTTGTTGCCATTGCAGACATGCCATTGCATGAAATACATTCAAGTCCATTCACAAAAATTTAGCTCCACATCACATGATGGCAGGCTATAATTACGTATTTTAGTCGATTACCGTACTTTAATTTATTGCACTTTTATTATGTTTCAGCTTTAATCGCTAGTGTTTTACACTATTGATTGTGTGTTTTATGTCTTTTAGGAGTGATTCCGAGTTATGTAGATATTGTGGAATTAATTCGAGCTAATTTGGAGCTTTCAAGTATGAGTAAAAGCTCAAGGGGTTAAGTCAGAATCGTGTTCGGGAGTCGAGGATTAATTCTGGACGTCAAAATTCAAGTTAGAAGCGACGGCTGAAGAAATGCACTAGCACGAGGCACTGTGCGATGCATTACTGCAAATTTTTGTTAGAAATTTCCAAAGTTCAGTGACTAGGTTTTTGTGGTATGACACGAAAAAGCACTAGTGCGACGCATGAAAAGCTCTAAGTTTGTAAATTTTTCTATTTTGGCTAAGAAAGGGACATTTTGTCTAGGTTCGACCCTAATTGGTATAAATATATGTAAAACATTATTTGGAAGATACTTTGGACTTTTGACATCCTTTAGACCTAGGGAGAACACAAACCAAGCTCGGAGGAGGCTTCTAGCTAGTTTTTCTTCTCTTCTCTTCTTTTAGTTTTATAGTTTATTAGTTCTAGAGTTGTGGGTGCTACATGAACGTTGTAGTATGAATCTTGAATTGTTCTTATTATTTTATCGTATTGGTTTATTTATTCAATTTTGCACTTAATTATTTGATTGCTTGATCACCAATTGAATACTATCTACGAATATAGGATTGAATTCGGGAGAGAGAATTCTAGATTGCATATAAGATTAAGTAGAGCAAGATCTTGAACTCGAGTATCGGGAACAAATTTGCGGTTAGGATAGGATTATACCTAGTCACCTTGCTTGGTTATTATACGGGAATTATAAATGTGTTCTTGTTAATTCTAATTTCATAGGAATATAGGCGTTAGGTTAGCTTGAATAGGCGAGTTGTATTTCGGGAGAAGAAAACGAGCAATATTAACCATGTTAATTAATAAACTAGATAAATTAATTAGACAATTTAGGTAGAAAATTCAACGCAATTCTTAGCTAAGCAATAGCTCTAGTGTATTTTCTCCCTTTGAATTTATCTTTAAGCTTGTCGTTATTTTCTTTAATCTCTTAATTTGTGACTCTAGATTGATTTTAGTTAAATATTCATACTTTAGGATTCGCTTGAATAGATTAATTGTTTGGTTTAATTTTAATAGTTGGTAGTTGATCACAGGCCCCTATGGGTACGATATATAGACTTACAATGCTATATTACTTGTCGACCATGTCTACGTGCGTGTGTATTTGGGAGCAACATATTTTTGGCGATGTTGCCAGGGACTTAGAAATTAACTAGTCTACTAGATTAAATTTTTATTTTTTGCTATATAAGTTTTTTTATATTTTTACCTTAGTTTAATATCTTATTATCCTTGTTGACATGGCATCTTGGAATGAGAATTGGTCGAATATTGGTTATTCTTAATTATGAAGATCCTTGTCCATGTTGTGGAGGACCACCCTTGTGGCAAAAAATTATGCATCTCAACCTTATGTGTATAATTTTTGTAATGTGTATGGTTGTCAAGGTGGCCGTTTGGATGGTTGTCCTAATTCTTATTATCCGTCTCAGAGCTCTTATTATGATGTGTCTAATAATGTTATGAGTTTGATAGGAGCAATGAAGTGGAGGATATTAAACGTGTTGCTCATATTATGGACATGATGAGGCAAGTAGCCAAGCAACAAGATAAAAATCAAAAGGCTATACAAAGAATTATTGCATCAATCATGAGAATGAAGGACGAAATGGAAGAAGTATCTAAAGAGAGCAAGTTCCCACAAAAAGATAATTTAGAAGAAGTAGATATAGTGAGCCAATCTTGGCTAGAAGAATAAGCTCAACTGATAAAATCTCATGAGTTTCTTTGTGATGTTCTTTCAAATATAATAGAACAACTGATAGAAGGAAGAACTAAGCTCAAGCAAGAGATAGACTAATTTGGCTCAGATATCTATGAATTGCCGGCTCAATTGAATAAAAAGTTTGAGGTATCTTATGTCCTACAACCAATTTTTATAGATACTGGCCAGCGTGTGGAGCAAAAAAATAAATTTCAACTACTCGACCAAAATATTATTAATAATGCCAAGGTTGACGAAGTACGCAAAAGTGAGGATGTCAAAAGTGAAGCGATTCTAAAGTTAGAAAATTATTTTTCAACATTGTGTTTGGTTGGTGACACGAGACTTGATCCATCCGAGCCTACGGAGGAGTCAATGAATGGAAAACAAAGTGATTATATTCTTAATTTTTTTTATTACAAGGAGACAAAACGACATCCTTCACTTAAAGGACAAGAAGTGCAAGATACGATACTTATTGCTTGGTTCCTATATTTTCACATCACCGCCCCATGAACGTAATAGAAAAATTGATGCAAAAATTGGGGGGGGGGGGGGGATT